>APFE030786738.1:0-17902 GCA_000404065.3 Pinus taeda | reverse complement strand
ACAGAGCATCGATAGATAGGTCCATTGGGTAGCAGCGCACTTGGGGTCAGATCAATGGAGTGCTTGACCTAACAATACAAAGGAACCCCTGCGGGGGAGGTGAAGATGTCCTCGTACTCCTCCACGACCTTGTCCATCTGTAGTTGTTGTGCGGAGGGGCCCTGTCTAGAGGTCGTGGCCACCGTATTCTTCTTTTCTTGAGGGTGTATCATCAGGAAAACAAATTTCTCGGTTTTGGAAATGAGCTTACTGCATTGTTTTGCAGTAACCAAAGAGATGGTAGTAGGCGGTGGTACCTCTGGTATCGTGTACAACTTATTTCCCAAAGTAACAATAACAGCATAGGGCCTTGATTCATACACAGCATGTTGCTTCCACAAGTATGGTTGTCTTAATAACACATCACAAACTTCAAGGGGAGAAATGCCACACAATACCTCATCTGTGAAGGGATTGATGTTGTATGGAAGGCGTCACTGTTGGCTCACGCGAAGATCCTTCCCTTGGTGCAGCCACCCGATGGTGTATGGTTGTGGATGTGCTATGGTCGGTAAGCCCAGCCGCTTCACGACCTCTACCGAAATGAGGTTCTTTTGGCTCCCGCTGTCAACAATGAACTGTAGCGGGGAGCCCTTTACCCACATTTGGTAGTGGAAGAGACACTCCTCCTCCTCTGGATCTTCGAGTTCCTCCTTCTACATCTTCGTGGTGGCAACGGTGGCGTTGGGCTTCACATCGATAATGTGCTTCCCTTTGTCATTCCCCTTGTCGGGTTCTGAATCAGAGTCAGAACATGCATCTGATTCTGAAACCTTTAGCTCAACCACCAGTGACTTCTTGGCCCGACACTCACTTGTGTTGTGAGTGGAACTCTTATGGAACTCACACCACTTTCCTGTGTCCTTTTTCGGCTTCGCGACACTGTTCTTTGCTTGTAGCTTTGGCGGATTGTCTTGGGCAAGCCCCCCTTGGCTTTGTCCTTTGTTCTGCGGTTTGGGAGCACCTTTCCCTTGTTTCGGATTCGCAGACCCAAAGTCTCGCTTCTTCTGTTTAAACTTTTTCTCGACCTTGAAGGCATATCGGTATGCCATGCCGAGCGAGGAGATGTTCAGGAATTCTATTTCTTCCTGGATGTACCTGTGTAGGCAACCACAATATTTGAGTACCAAATGCTGCTCTGTATCCTTGATACCCAACTTTGTGCGAAGCGTATGGAAAATATTGGTAAACTCTGGTACGTCTTGGTCCCTTCCCTGCCGCAGCATGGTCCACTTTATGTATTGATCCTCATAGCTTTCGACAGGGTAGTACTGCTCCTTGATGGCATCCCGGAATGAATTCCAAGTCAATGCCACTAAAAATAGTGAGCCTGTACTTTCATCCTTCTGCTCGCAGTAGGTTTCCCACCAATCCTTGATGTGGGATGCTGCTTTGAGAAGAGCAAAAATAATCTTTTCCAGAATGGAAAAATCATGAACAAAAAAATAACCCTCTAGCACATTTAACCATTTATCCACGACATCTGAGTCTATCTGACCCTCGAATATGGGGATTTCAAAATAACTTGTACCTTAAATGGTATGGAATTTCCAGAGTTGTTGTTAGAAGCCGATGCGTTGCCCCTGGGTAGCTACTGAAGGATCTGGGAAAAGTTGTCCATCATCGCGTTCCTTTGTCGCTTGAGGGCTTCTTCGAGCAAGATTTTGAGGCCATTGGGATTTGCGAGGTTGGTCTTGAAAAGGTTCGACCAGTTCGAGCCCTAACTCCTTATATCCCGACCTCGTTGGGGACATGCAAAGAAAAACAGAGAAGAAAAGTAGACCGCTTTGATACCACTGATCCAGATTCAAACAGGAATGCAACAAATTATAGAGATAACCATAAACATAGAGATGCAGTGGAAATAATACTTCATTTCATTAATATAAAATATTGAACTATGCTTACAAACAAGAATGGAAATAAACCAGCTAGGGCGATGGTAGCTTATCTCTGAGAAGAGATGTGGCAGCTACATGCCTCTGAATTGTCATACAATGAGGCTCAAGGGCATTTTTGTTATTGAACAATAAGAGAAAACCCTAAACAACCAAAACCCTAACCCGAGGAGATGTAACACCAAGAGTTTGTGGGCCCCATTGGGGTGAGTTGGACAACCAACTTCTCAGGGTCGCGAATTGGTCATATTATCTCTGTTTGACGCGCATGATAGCTTGTTGGAAAGATCTCTCCGAGGATTACGATGAAAAAGATGATTTTAGTCAGCAAATCCCTGGTAGTAGATTTCCCAAAAAACGTCGTTTAGGGCCTCAAAACTGCTCCAGAAGTTTAGGACCCGAAAAACTACTAAAAATAGTAAACTATGCTATAATTAAGGAAACTAAAAAAATGAAAGAAGCACTATTGGGGATCCAAGTGGAATTAGTGGGTGGCCACCAATAACCACTTGGATCATTGCATGCCCCAATGCTTAATAGAAAATGGTGCATCATTGTAGCTTTTTTTTATACAAATAAAAACAATGATGTGCTACATTTATAATGTGGACTAGTGTGTACACTATATTTTCATGTAGCACTGATGCTATCCCTATTTACGAAAGCCCTAGTGCATAACCAACATGATGCACATGGGATATTTTTTTATTTACAAATGGTAGTGCACTTTGTATAATGTAAGCACTGGTGGAGTTAATAGAAATGTATGCCCGATAATAGACAATAACACACAATGGAAGGGTTATTCTTAATTTATAATTTATATGGGTTAAATATTTTATAATTTATACCTTGTGGATGCTATATGTATGCATTGTTAAAATAATTCCTTATAATGTAGCCTTATCACTTATTATTACCAACTTTTGTATGATATATTCTTGTTAGCATTGTGTTAAATATTGATTGAAATCTATTTATATAAAAAACTCAAAACCTCAAAAACTTCGATTGCACTCTCTTCTAAATTTTCAAATCACTTTAGATTTTATGGTTTGATATGCAAATGGTTAATAAATTTGGAATCCTAGAATATTATTGTGAGACTACCAATGGTGTCAGAATTTGAAAAAGTTGTTGAATTTTTCCATGATCGTATTCAAATTGCAATGGAATATTATTGTGAGGCTAGCAATGTTGTCTTCCAAATTTCAAAAAATATGTTGAATTGTGTACTCTAACTATTTGATGGTTTTTGTTCAATGAATTTTGTTTTAAATTTGTGAGGATATTGCCTAAATTCTAATTGGGTATAATTTGTGTGTTATCGAAGGTGTTAAATATTTTTTATATAACACTAGATCAAAATTTGAATCAAGGGCTAATGCAAGTTTCTTAGATAGCTCTATGGTTGGTGCTTTTTATGATGCTGGGTATCAAATTGCTTGCTTTGCTGCTGCATCTTTCACTACTCATGTTGCTTCGAAAAAATATACTACTTTGGCTTCATCAACAAACTCTACATAAAATTATATTAAAATACATAATTTTATTGTAAATTATATTTTCAAATAAAAAAATAAAAATCAAATAGCTAAATTAGGCAGATAAACAAATCTAGATAATATTTGATATTCTATTTGATAACGCCAGACAAGTGTGAAATTTAAAAAAATGTCGATCATAAAATTCATTTCACCATTTCAGTGCTATACTCACATAAAGCAATAGTGCTTTCCCATTTTACAAAATCCCCAATGCGTAAAAACATGGTGCATCAGGGAAATGTTTTTAATTTAAAAAAATGGCGCGTTACTCATATAATAAGCACTGGTGAGATAAATATAATTGTACGTCCCGGTTCTTAATAGACAATTGTGCACCATTCAAGGTTATTTAAAAAATATAATAATAACGTTCAACTTAGTAACTCTGGAGAACCAGTGTGTATATTGCTCGATAGCACCAAACTAGTGTAAATTTAAAAAAAGTTGTTGGTCATAAAATTCATTTTCAGCATTCCGCTGCTATACTCCCATGAAGCCTCGATACTTTAACATTTAGTAATGCCCCAATGCATATACAACATTTTGCACCATTGCATGGTTTTTAATTTAAAAATAACAATGTACTAGGTGAAACTAGAGCACCAATGCATATACTGCTCGATAACATTGAACAAAGGTTTAATTTAAAAAAGGATAGTTGTAAAATTCATTTTCACCATTTTGGTGCTATACTCCCACGAAGCACTGGTGCGATTCCTGTTTTGAAACACCCCAGTGCATAATAACATGGTTTATCACGATCAGGTTTTCAATTTAAAAAATTACGGTGTGGTTTGTAAATAATTCGCCCCAGAGCGATTACTCGAGCACACCAGAATAGTGTTAAATTTGTTTTTACTATCCATAAAATTTATTTTTACCATTTGCAGTGTTGTATAGCTCTCAAGCATTGATGCTACCTTTTCCTTTATGAAGTGCCCTGCCATCGGTGATTCCATTGCTTGCCATTTTTCTATTTGTTGCTCACTGCATGCCTTTCAAATTTTGTGAAAGGATGGTGGATTTTTTTTTTTTTTGGTTTACTGGAAATCATTCTTCTCCAATGAGAAAATGTCCATGTAATGTCTATGTTTCTCCTAAATTAAAATTTTAGCAGAGTAGAATTAAAAGTTAAGTTAAAAAATGGATTATTTTTTTTCCTTCGCGGTGCATTCGAAATGTTTGACTCACACCGTTCATGGTGCACCCTATAAATTTACAGGGTGCATCGCAAATCGGTGCATAACGTTAATGCACTGTTAGTGGTTCGATGCTTTGGGTAAATTGAAATGCATCGGGCTGTTAAATTCCACGACACACCACTTTAAAAATTCTTATTTTTATGGTGGTGTGTTTGGTAAAATTAACTTCCTGGTGTGTTTATTTTTGCCCAACACACCACCCAATATTTAAACCTGAACGTTCCGGTGTGGCACATCAAAGTAAAATTAATGCACTGGTGTAAAATGTAATTTCGACACAATATATTTAAAAAGAAAAATAACTAATGTTATGTATGCATGCGAATCAAAAGAGGTGCATCAAGTCGATGTACGCATCGTTTGCATTGCATACTTGTTTTTTTTGTGCATCGTCTCTGGTGTGTTCCTATTTGTTTGGAGCACCAATGTTGATTTTTTTTAATCAAAAGTTATGTCCATATTTATAAACGCATTTTTCATTTAATGTTTTATGTATGATGTTGATGTATTTTACATGTCAATCATGAAGATACGTAAGAGGAGAGAGGAGCAATAACAAGAAAAACGAAGAGTTGACCAATACAATATGGTACAAGAGTGGGAGGCACGAGAGAGGGAGAGGGATTTTTACCCTTATGCTATTAACACAATGGCCTAAGGCTCCTTGAGGAATATATGCCTCCTTAATTACTTTGAGGAGGCTACATCCCTGAAAGGGAACTTTGGGTTATTGGAACAACTGATCCGTCGATGGGATTTCCACCGACAAGCTTTCTGTGTCGGTCATGATCAGTGGTTTCAACCCATTGAAGAGGAAAATTATTTTATCACTAGCATATCCAGGAGAGGGGAGGATTTCCCTAGTTCCCTAATGTCCCTCATGGTGTTGCAATAGAGAGTCAACTTTTCTACTCTCATAGATATGTTGGGGATCATGTAGTTTCTCCAGTTGATTTTCAGGTGTCTAGTGGATAACTTTGGCTCGCTTTGCCTTTGGGTTCTCTTTAGTTTACCATTGAAAGAAGATATTTATCTTTTGTAAGGGTGTTCTTCTAGGAGGAATAGCCTAGAGCAGCGATACACTGGCTTTTGTAGGTGGTTGGACTACCTAACCTTCAAAGAAGGTCCATAACATTTACTTCCATGATACCCTTTTGTTACAAGACCTACAAAATTATCTACCATGGATGAGTTATGGACATCAGAAGAGAAGATAAATGCTAAGAGGAAAATTGAGACAACCACCTTTTCTTGATTGATTCTATCTGTTAAGATCTATATAATATTGGGTTCTTAGATTGCATATGTTTTGTTAGTAATGATTTAACATTTCTAGCTACAATTCCCGGAACAATGGATATGTTTTGAATATCGGTATATTTCTTGGAGGCCATATTTTTTCGACATACAAATTTCGGTAGACCCATCTAGATCCTTCTAAAGAGAAATCTTCCTTTAAATGATGAAAAATGGCATTTTTTTCTATGATTCAAAGAGTTGTTGAGTGAGTTTGAGCCATTTTTATTTGAGGGAAAGCCCTTGATAAGAAAAATTCTGAACCTATTCGGAAAATTCACATTCTAGGAACAAGTCACTTTATTGTTTCATTATTAGCTTGACATATAACACATCTTATGGGACCATATATTCCCCCTTTTTTAATAAATTCTTCACATTTATAATTCTTTTTAATGGAAGAGAGTCCAATAAAATATATTGATTTTAGGGAGACTATCTAAATTACATATGTTAGAACATATTCAAGGACAAGTGGAGGGAATTCAAGAAATATCAATGGTTCGTAGCTTAGTTTGATTGAGTAGATGGATCTCCCCCATCATCTACTATCCTCCTAATTAAGAGATAACGGGCCACAATCTACTAGAACTAAGAGGAGGATTGGCCTCAGATGTTGAAGATGAGGAGGAATAGGAATGAAATTCCAACTAGTCTAACATACAACTTAATTCCACCTTGAGATATAACATAAGGAAGACTTACCAGCTTGAGAGAACTAAGAGAAAAGAGAAGAAAGTGTTGGTGAATGCGATAGAGGAGGTGACCCCATTATTCTATCCTTACAAATATTTATATTCTTACCATTACCTAGAATCCAAGAGAGCTGAGACTAGATCAAAAGGATTTCAACTAATATTTTCCAAATTTGAGTTCCTTCCTTACTAACATGGGGTTGATCCAAATACTTGTTCATTTATCTAGATAGATATTTGTAGTTTAGGACTTGATTCCACTAGTCATTACCTCCTACCATAAGCTACTACAATAACTTCTCCCCATTGCCAAATTTGTGTAAGATATATCTTTAGCACCTAGTCCCCCATGGTTTAAAGGAACTTTCACTATTTCCAAATTGATTAGTGAAATCTCTTTAAATTTGATCTATTCCCTCATTAAATAAACCTCCTTAATTCATTTTCTACATCATTACAAACTTCCATTGGGTATATAATAGTGGAGAGATGGAAGGTAAGGAGTGCCCATAATACTAATTTTAGAAGAACTAGTTTCTATATAGGGTTGATACATTGGGATTCCCATTTGATGAATTTTGATTTGATTTTCCCTAAGACCGACTACAATGAAAAGAGGGAGGAGGATTTGAAACCGATGGGAATGTCAAGATATTTGAAGGAGGATATATTCTCAAGGTAAGTCATTTGAATAATTATGTAGATTATGTATTTTTTGGTATTTCTACTCTTCCAAGATATTGAAGGACTCTTTCTTTTGTTCACAAATCCCCCCAAAGCTTGCTTAAGTTGATTTAGGACTATTTAATCTTATTTCTATTATCGAGGATTCCCATTCGATTAAGAGAATCTCATCCACAAATTGAGTATGATTAATTTCCTTGATGCCTCTAACAAGTGTGAGACTTGGGATATTTCTAATTCTGCACCCATGATCTAATTTTCTACTTAAGGTGTCTATTAGTAGGATGTAAAGAAGGGGGGGTCAAGGGTAGCATTTCTTGGGTCTTCGAGAAGCTTTAAAGAAGTTTACTGATCTTCCATTTACTAAGGGCTTGGATATCTAAGGGGATCTTATGCATGTTGAGATCCATGAAATGAATTTGGGGTTGAATACAAATCTTAGTAGAATAATGTGTCAAACATGATCAAAAGTTTTTTCAACATCCAAATTAATGATCATTATTTTTTTTATCTTATTTCTTTGATTGAATGGATTGCTACCTAAAAAAATGTTATTATATATTATCTCCATCTTTAAAACAAATCGCATTTTATTCTCAAATATTATTTTTGGAAGGAGAAGTTTTATTCTATTTGATAAAATCTTGGAAATTATTTTATATGAGACCTTACAAAGAGATATTGGGTGAAATATGTCAAAAGGATGTTGGGCTAACATCCTTAGTAGTTAACTCCAAAAAATAATAACTTATCCCTCCCCCTATTCAAGAAACTTGAAGAGTGAAGGATCCTATACAAAAAAGTTCTATTTTCGTAATTGGTTAACAAACTTTATAAAAAGGGATTGGAAAAGCATTGGGCCTAAGTTATCTATCCAAATCCATTGAGGTTAATACCTTCCCAATTTCCTTTGCGTTAACGGGCTATAATGACATTATGTTTTCATCTCCTATAACTAATTTAGGAGTTTTCTCTAACATGTTATCTCTAGCCTCTTTGTCTTTTGTTTCTTACTTATTGAATAGATCAAAGTGGTGAGCTATGGATTCTTCTCTTATTTTGTTGTAGTATTCTAACACCTCCCACTCACCCATGGAGATTATACTAACATCCTTCCTCTAGTCTCTCTTCTTTTCTTGTATATGGAAGAATTTTGTATTTTTGTCTCCATCTTTCAATGAAATACTCCTTGATTTAAGTCTTCATAATTATTTTTCATTCCTCGACTCTTGTTGCAGCTTCTAGTAGATCCTATTTTCCTCATATAAAAGTTGCTTTATACTTGAAAATTCCCAATTTCCTCTTGAATTTCAATCAACTAGGTTTTTAAAGAGGAAATGACTTCTTCATATTTGTTTTTTTGGCCTTTTCCTAGTCTTTGAGCACTTCCTTGACCTTTTTTACTTTTTGTTCCCATATGTAAGCCAAAGATCCATCTATCCATTGGTTTCATGCTGAAGAGACTATTCCTTGAAATCATGATCTTGAGACCATAAAGGGTTATATCAAAAGGGAAAAGGGCTAAAATTCTTAGATGGAGAGAAAGAGAGGGCAATGGGATGATGATTAAAGGTAGACTAGGGGAGAATTTGAGACAAACGAGTGATGTTTTATTTAGGGAGAGTGTTGTGAATTAAATACATGTCAAGCTTGGCCATTATGAGTCCATGCTATATATGAATATTTAACCAAGTGATTTTTCCTTAGACATGCTTAAATCTATTAAAGTGAGGGAAGAGGGTGGATCTTCCATTTTCCTTAAAGGGGTCTTTAAGTAGAGATACCCCTTATCTTCTTAGCTATGCAAGGTAATATTAGAGTCTCCTACTAGGATGTTATTGGATTCCCATTCCAAGTATTTTAGGTTTAGATAAAGCACTAGTGAGAAATTTTCTCAAGATAAAAATTTGACATATAGATATTAATAAAAAAATTATGTATATTTTTTTACTATAACACTAACAATTATCTTGATAAATCTGAAAATTAATTCAACCTCATTTAAAAATAAAAATATGTCTAAATTTGATTAAGAAATAAATTAACTAGAATATACATATCCCTCTATAACATCATATTCATCCCTCTATAACATCATATTCATGACAAAACTAAAGTGAAAAACAAAATTTTGAGATTTTAGTGAAATAGAGAAATATCACTTCTATTTTTGAGTTAAAAAATATCATTAAGAATTATTTATATATCCATAAATTTGGGTACAATTGAAAAAAGGAAATATTTCACGACATTTTATTAATTACCATGTTTTGAAATATTGCAGGTTGATTATATATTATGTATTATTGTAAAAAACATTATTATGGGATAGGTGTGTGTTATGGAATAGAATTTTTAGAATTATAATTTAATTATTAATAATTATTAGATGGATGGTAGAGATTTAATCCCCAAAAATTATTGATCACAAATCAAATATTAAGAAATATGGAAAATGGTTATACATTTTTTGTCCTTTTACTTAATTTGATTAATTAACAAAGATATCATATGAATACCTAGTATGAATATCCATATAAGTTAAATGAATGGTAAACACTGATAATAAACAATCCATAATGAACCACAAAATACTTACTTCATGATACATCTACCTTGCTAACATTAAAAAGATCATAAAAATTAAATAAATTATAACATTATTCTATTATCATTATTATTGATTATAAAAAGAATCAATATATAAGTTAAAAATATATACATTTAAAAATACAAGGAATACCATTCTTAATCACAGAGATTTACATCCACTTTATTATGGTGATTCTTTATCTATAAATACACTTTGTTACAATACCATGGCTTATCAATACCATATGCCCAAAAAACCATAACTCACTCCATATGACATTTTTTTAATTAATCAATTTAATTGAAAGGGTAAAAATAACATAACTTTTTTGGAGATAAATATTAATAATTGATTTGTGTATATTACTATGAATATTCCATAATATTCTATGGATGTTAAATCTCTACTATCCACCTAATAAATATTGATTATTAAATTAGAATTTTAGAAGCCCTGTTCCATAATAGACATACCCATCAATGTAAATGTTATTCTTAGTAGTATAAAGAAATCAAAGGTTGAGATTTATCTCCAATGTAGTTATGCCCTTTTTGTCCTTTTAATTAAATTTATCAATTAGTGTTATATGAAATGAATTATGGTGTTTTGAGGATCTCATATTGATGAGCCATGGTATTGGCCCACGATATAACAAAGCTCATTTACATATTAAGAATCTCCATGATAAAATGGGTTAAATCTCATGATTAAAAATTAGTATGGTCTAGATGTTATACATTTATTGGTTGACTTTGACTAGAATCTAGCAAGGATATATTAGAATCACAACTAAAAAATTCATTCCAAAGAATAAAAAATCACAATTTGACGAAAACTTCTTATGTCATACTCTAGCCAAAAACTCCTAAATGGATAATAGTTAGACAAAACCTTAAAAAATTTGTTAGATGTTTTTTTAAATGTATATACATTTAGATGTTGTATGTATGTATTTATTTTTAAATTTATTAATTATTATTATTTGTTTTTTATCATTATTATTGATTATGAAAATAATAATTTAAAAAATAAAACAATAGTTAGTTGGTTTTTATGATTTGTTTTTTAAACAATGTGGGATGTCATGAAATCAATGTTTTGAGCTTATTATGGATTATTGTCTATAAACATTTACTAGCCATTTAGTTTATATAACTGTGCTAATAATACTAATAATTTAAAACAAAGGCTTAGTCCTCCCAAATAGTTTTGAATATAAAACTACTTAAATGTATATTATAAACTGAATATGGAATAAAATTGTTTATATATATGTTAACTTTCATTATTATTATTTTATAAGAAGTCATTAATATTAAATAATAGCAAAATAGCATATAATATATCAACAATTAGTCATATTAATTATTTATTAATATTAATCATTTAATTAACAAACAAAAAAAACAATTATAATCAAAAATCAACAATAAACACAAATTATAATTAAAAATCATAATAACAATATTGGGAATAGAAAAGTTATAAAATACCTATTCAAATAGAGAAGACGACTTAATTATTGGTAATATTAATAATTTTTAAATTATTTATACTAACAACCATTTAAATATAGCAAAGAATAATATTTTACATTTGAAATTATTTATATTGCCCAATTTAATATTGAACAAGAGGAAATAAATATAATATTAATTAAAAATAATACATAAATAATGTTGATCAACATAATATTCCCTATGATTTTAGATATTCAAAAAAAATGAATACAAATATTTTTCGATCAGTTAAAAAAACATATAATAATATTATCTCTAAGTTCAAACGACATAATATTATCTCTAAGTTCAAACCACATGGACAATGGGCTTTAGAGTTTCACTTGTTACCACTTCCAATTCTAGGTGTATTTGGATGCCTCCCCATGTAATTACACATTTCATCATTGAATAACTTAGAAGCATCTCCCCATGTAATTACACATTTCATCATTGAATAACTTAGAAGCATATCAAGACTATGTATGTAAACTATATATACCTAATTATCGAATAACTTAGAAGCATATCAAGACTGTGTATGTAAACTATATATATGTAATTCTTCATATAATTTTGCACAAAATAATGTAATTTTCCGCTCTCTATTAATCAAAGTTGTGAATGTAAAGTATATATATATATATGTAATTCTTCATATAATCTCTAAAAAAAATCTAATATTCCACTCAGAAGAATATCAAGACTGTGTATGTAAACTATATATACGTAACTCTTCGTATAATTTCACACAAATGAATGTAATGTTCTACTCTCTATTAATAAAAAAAAGTGTGAATGTAAAGTATATATATGCAATTCTTCATATAATCTCTACAAAAAAAATCTAATATTCCACTCTCTCTATATGCCATCAACTTCTGCACTTAGAAAGTCTTTGATTCAACAAGTACATAACCTAAAATCAATGCTCCACATGCATGTTTTAGGCCTAATGGATAAGAACAACCGAATCTAATATTCCACTCTCTCTTACATGCCATCATAAACCTAAAAGCAATGCTGAACATGCATGTTATTGGCCTAATGGATAAGAACAACAATTAGATCACAAGGGCATGTTAATCCCTGCCACTTAAGTGGAAACTATGCTTTTATAGAAAAATTATAAATTTATATATGAAATAGAAAAATGAATTTCCAACTAAGGGGAAAGGAGTTGCATAAATTTTGGTGCCTAGTAACCATTAGTAAATCTGCACATTTACATTTTTACTCATTAAAACGCGAAACAATACATAAATAATGGTGTGATTAACTCCGGGCAAGTATATTTATCTACATCTTGTTACTATCCATTTTTTTATAAAAATACTTAAATTTTCAAAGATTTTAATTTTGGTTGGTTTTCACTATATATGATTCATGGCATAAATATTGGAACAACGTCACATGGTGCAAAGGCTACAATAAGACCTTCAAGTTTAAGGTCCAATCAAATGTTTGAAAAATATTTTTTACAATAAGTTAACATTATAAGTTGTATTGGTCAATAGGCAAATGGATTGCTAAAGTTATTGGCAAAGACTAATAATGTTATAATTTAGTTATTTTTTATGATTTTTTTTAATCTTGGGAATATGAGATGTATGATAAGATAAGTGTTTTAATGGCCATCAAAATTTACCAACCATTTAATTTATATTACTATGTAAGTGAAATATTATTATATACGATGGTATAAAAATATTTCATCTTGAAATATGAGTATTTATACCTTATAAATTTTAATTAATAATTAAATCATCATTTAAGTGATTTCTTAATCAATAAAAAATCACATATATCAAAATTTTTTATTATTAAATAAATTATATAATATATTATTAATAAAAATTATTTAATTTAAATATGAAAAAATAACTTATTATTTATTCTTTAAAAATAAATATAATATCTTATAATATTATAATTTATTTAAAATTTGATTTGGAAAACCTAAATAAATTTCTTAAAATACTTAAATTTTATAAATTATACCAATTAAATTTATAATTTAAAAAGCGGAGAGAGAATAACCTATAATAATTACACTGGGCTTTGAAGAAAATATATAGATTTTACATTACCTGAATTGTTTCCAATTATGATGAGATTGTACACAATGGATGAAAGTATAGCCTGAAAATAGGCTGATGGAAACACAGAATGTCAATCTCGAACAAAACCAAATTGCACGCCACTGTGAAGCCACAGTGCACATAAGAAGGGAACTGTTATTATTATTACCATAGTTACCAAATTCAGGCGAATTGACCCAAAAATAATTCGAATATTCGCTGGTTCTGTTCGATTCGCGTGTTAATGGGTGAAGTCCAATACGGTAAGGGTTTTGGTTTATGACAAATTCTATATTCAGAACATGGTCAAAAACAGGAGCTTCTATATTACACAATTGGAAACGAAGGTAAATTCTATATTTAAAAACATGCCCCCAAAAAAATATAAATCAAACTTCTGGTATATCAGAAAATCTTTTGGAGGCAGAGGTTGGAGAATAGCCATGATCAGGGTTGCAGTGCAGAACGATCACGGTTATGGAATTTAAATAGAGGTTTTTTTAATAATAGTTTTATCTTCATATAATTATCTAAATTTTGAATTATATAATATGATGTTTCATTATATTTCAGTGTGTTGATTTATTAGTCGATAATTTAGTCTTTATTTATTAAATTTTGAATTATATAATGTTTCATTGTATTTCAACGATGATTTATTTCCCTAAAATGTGAAATCATTTGAAGCTTATTTTAATAATCTAGTTTATTCACTTTTAATATAAAATTTTAATTTTAAATTTTTATTCATAAATTTTCCTTAATTTGCCCCCTCTTTATTTTTGTTATCATCGTAAATAAGAGAGGTTTACAGCATCTTAAACATAAAAAAAAAAATCATTATTGAAAACAAATAAACATAACTATTCTTATGAGAAAAGATTTAACACTCTCTAATTTTTTTTTTTAAATATAACGATTATTACTCTCCATTTTTAAAATTTTGAAAAGAAAAACAAAGATCTGCATAATGCTTTCTCTCAGATTTTTTCTCAAAATTATGTCCCGAGGATTTCAAAACATGAGTTCAAAGTCGAAACGCAAGACTGAGCAGAGAATAATCAAGGATAGCTGAATAGTTTAATAAGTTTTGTAATTATGTGACTGACTGTAGATAGAGTAGGTAAAAATTTAATTGGATGTCCTTCACCAAATTTCAGAATATTCTCTACAATCAAGGATAGCTGACAAACTTCTTCGCTGATATAGCCTAATATAGCCTTTCTGATAGCCGCATGCAGATATCACCATTTCTGGCGGGATAGGGCCATGCCAACTACTCCCCCTTCACTGACATTGCAACATCCGTCGTGGACGCGCTGCATAACGAGCACCACGCCGACATGGGCCACCTATTGAGCCTAATAAATGGAAATTGTGGTCGACGACCTCTATCCTCGTAGAATTTTAAGGGAATCTTTATTTTGAAATTCAAAGTGAGTTGTTTCTAGTGAGTTTTGTGGAAGTTTTTGGGTTAATTTTTTTTCTAAGATTCTGCAAAAATTTATTGAAATAATAAGTTTGGTGAGTAATCTTTTCAACAATTAAAAGTTGTATTAGATGATTTTGTAAGAGTGTTGAATTTATAATATTAATAAATAATTTAATAATATAATTAAAAGTCCAAACACTAAATACAACTCTTTTGTTTTTTAAAAAATATTGAAATCTGAAGTTGATGAATACAACTCTTTTGTTTTAAAATATACAACTCTTTTGTTTTAAAAAAGATATTGAAAATCAAAATGTCCAAACACTAAATACAACTCTTTCGTTTTTAAAAAGATATTGAAATCCTGAAGTGATGGATACAACTCTTTTGTTTTTTAAAAAAGATATTGAAATCTGAAGTTGATGAAATTGTTTTTTTCCTGAATCTTACTCATGAAATTTGAAAGTTGATGAAATTGTTTAATATTTTCCGAAATCCATGAAAGTCATCCCGAAAAAGATATGAATATGAATTGTAAAAAATTAGGTCCCACACAAAGCTAGCACACCACCAGTTAACAAATAAATACTTAATTAAATAAAGTCAAATAGATACCATAATATTTAAATTGTAAAGGCAATAAATAATTGTAGGTTAGGTTCTCCGAATGTGGAGTCAAATATAATTGCAATTATTTGAAAGCAGACAATAAATTTGTGGGTTAGGTTATCTGAATGTTGGAGACTTCAATGCATGCAGATTTCGAATGCACGTGAGTGCCGGATACAATGGTTGTCTCTCTCAATATATATTTGCTTGTTGCAATATTTTATTTCGTTACGAAGCTCTCTGGAAATGTGGACAGATATTCGCTTGCGTGTGGATCCATATCACAGTTTGAAGCCACTCACAGATCCATAGCGAAGTTTTCTGCCTTCGACATTATAAAACAATGCGGGTACGTTTAAGGTAGTCGGATGCCATGGCGATTAATGCAGCAGAGACAACAGGAGCCCAAACTCTGGAACTCCACGAATCGGCCCGGCCTCGGCGGGATAAATGGCATCATGGTTTAGTTGTAGTAAATCACTTCAATTCGTGGCTTCCAACCTTTAATCATTTCAATTCGCGGCTTGCAACCTTTGGACGAGCGTTCCGGAATGACAGGACAGAAGCTGCGGATCAGAGGCACAAAGACGAGGAGCCGAGGACGACAGGAGGATGGAAAACCATGCCCTTCTTAATAGGTAAATGTTATACCTGTACTTTCATTGTGGGGTGCAACTGGATGAACCTGTGCTTGGAGTTTATAAGTTTTAGTTTGAAAAGATAGAACATATATATAAATATATATATATATATATATATATATATATTATATATGACTCAACATGTCAATATTCCTAATGAAATTTCCAGTTTCTACACACAGAATCTAATACACCAGTAAATTTAGTGTGATCTTAAAACTTTTGTTATACAAACAAAGATACTTATAGATTTATTGTCACAGTTAAACGTTGATCTTCAAGTTAAATTATTACGCCATCGAACATTTGGAGTGCAGGAAACGAGGCCTGCGAGAGGCTGGCAGTGGCCGGTTTGAATTCGAACATGGTGATCTACTTGACAACAAAGTATAACATGAAGAAAGTGGCAGCTGCGAATATGCTGAATATATGGTCCGGAACTACAAGCCTCGCCACGCTGCCCGGAGCATTTCTGGCAGACTCGTACCTCGGTCGATTTCGAGCGATAGCCATTGGTTGCCTTTCATATCTAGTGGTTTGTAGGCGAGCGGCTTGTTTTTCTCAGATTGTTGCAGCAATTGATTATTGGATCTTTGAAGTAATGTTGTGTATCTTTGATTCATAGGGAACGTCTATACTGACGCTCACGGCTCTCATGCCCCGACTCCGGCCATCTTCCTGCAGCGACCTCGAGAGGAAATTGAAGACATGCAAGAGCGCCTCCGCGGGGCAATTCACGCTTCTGTTTTTGTTTTTCGCATTCAATGCCGTCGGTTCGGCCGGGATAAGGCCGTCCAACATGGCCTTCGGGGCGGATCAGTTCGAGAAGGGAAAGAAACGCGTGCAGAGCTTCTTCAACTGGTTTTACTTCGCTAGCTGCGTAGCTCTCATCGTGTCGCTCACTGTTATCGTGTATATTCAAAGTAATGTCAGCTGGGGTTTCGGCTTCGGCATCTGTACTGCTTTCATGCTTTTCTCCACCGTCTTCTTCCTTCTCGGCCGGTCAACTTACAGCCATGATGTTCCGCAGGGCAGCGCTTTCACCGGCTTCGCGCAGGTGATCGTGGCGTCCATCAGAAAGCGCAGGCTACCACTGCCCTCTGATTCTTCACAGCTTCACTATGGCGAGCAAACCGGTTTTAAGCCGAGCCTGACAGAGCAGTTCAGGTACATGAACACTACTGGTTTCCTTATTTTTTATTTTTAAGGCCTTGGACCTAATTTTTAGAGTTCATGTGACTACCAGGTTCTTCAACAAGGCAGCCATAATAACCGAAGGCGACATCCGGCCCGGCGGCTCCTGTCCCATCAGCCGGTGGAGAGTCTGTTCCGTCGAACAGATCGAGGAACTGAAATCCATTATGAGAACAATGCCCATATTCTCCTGCGGAATTGCCAATCAAATCACGATCGCGCAGCAACACACTTTCTCCGTTATGCAGGCCCTGACCATGGACCGGCGGCTCGGCTCAAAGGGCTTCCGAATACCTGCAGGGTCGTTCTCCGTCTTCTCCCTGCTGACTCTCATCGCATGGCTGCCATGTTACGAGAGGGTAGTCGTGCCCATCGCCCGGCGCATAACAAGAGATAACAAGGGGATCACTATGCTTCAGAGAATTGGGATCGGATTCGCCATTTCAGCATTATCTATGCTCGTGGCCGGGTTTGTCGAAGTGAAGAGAAGGA
>APFE030786736.1:0-10313 GCA_000404065.3 Pinus taeda | reverse complement strand
AGAAAGTAGTAGTTGTTTTGAGATGAATTTGGCGTAGGATTTATGCTCACAAATAAAAAAAGAACACTCCCTTCTCTTATGGCTTTTGTAAATGATAATCATAATAATGAAAACATAAGCTTGGAGACTCATAATGATCCTCTCATCAGTATTCATCAATCATCAGACCATATATTTTGGGTTGGGTAGAAGAAAGTCCTATACAGTACTTGCATGGAACATCGATGTCTGGTGATCACGAAGAAGAGGGAAAGAGCCACTTTTGAGCCCTTCACAAGCATCCGTCATGAGGCTTTTGAGACTGTGTCATGTTATAAAAGTGTTGGAATAACCTCCATAGAATTGTCAAGAATTGAGGATAGAATATCCCTCCAAGGATGAAAGACTTTGCTCCAAATATGACAGCAATAAGGATTTTGCACCAAACATTGGCATTTCTGATAATGAGTGTCAACATTACACAAGTTATGAAATCATTAATGATGAATTTTTTGCTCTATAGGAACACAAGTATTTCTATTTTGTACACCAATTTCCCCAAGTCTTGAACAATGAAAAGCAGAAATCAACAGAGTCCTCTTATCTCTACAATCAAGATTGCAAACATTCTTTATTAGAGCAAAGGTGTAAGGAACATATTTGTGAAGAGTCAAAGGAATTATCTAGTAGCATAATATAAGCCACAGCTCTTCATATTGGAGCAAAAAACAAAAAGGTGCCCCCTAGGTCTGAATCTTTTAAATCACTGAATTTATGAACATCTACATAGACTTTGGTATGTACATTACTGATCAGTGAAATTATTAAGAATGGATTGTTCTAGTTTTTGCAAGGCACTTAAGGCCCTCCTATTGGAAACTATATCAATCCTATAAAGGAGTAAAACCCTTTGACTATGGTTCTGCCCTAGAAGGATAATCTTCAAAAAATCCAGTCCTATGCATTAGTTGAAGGTCTATGTTGGGCATCAGTCCTATTTTGAGACCATTGTCAAAGGTTACCAAATTTTTGAAGTTCAAGCTACATGAAGAAAGTTCTGAAAATTTTTTGCAAAGTCAAAATTGAAATTGAAGAAGCTAAAATTCTGAAGTCTTAAGTTATCAATTTTTCTTAAAAGAAGTTGAAATTGTCAGCATGTTTGTGAAGGAGCCAAGAGAATTATTTAAGGATGTACCTATATATTATAGAGATTCGTTGAATCCTCTGAATAAACTACTAATACCGGCTGTTGCACTCCACAAGCCGAATCCTCTGAATCAACTGCTAATACCGCATGTTGCACTCCACAAGCCAACTCCTCTGAATCAACTGTTAATACTGCTTGTTTCACTCCACAAGCCGACTCCTCACCTCTTCTTCTATTTTTGTTGGGTGTTTGTAGAACCCGCCATTTTTTAAATCCTTGATCCTGAAGGTTAACGTAGCTGGACATAATGTGGACAAAACACATTAATTTTAGGTTATGGACTCCCTCCGGAATGAGAACAAGAGAGTAGCTAGTTGGGTGAAAATAAGGTAGCTTGGTTTTATAAGTAGGAAAACATGCTCAGAGATTCAAATGAAAACAGTAGGTCTCACTCAAGCTAGAAAGGTAGAAAGGCGGTCAGACAAAACTAAACTCGATGAATCTGACTACCCACCCGGTATGACAACACATCTCCTTCTGTATCTCTTTCTGTAGCTGAGTATCCATTTCATTGATCATCCCCACCTCATCTTGGTTTTCTGGATCGATTGACAGTGACAAAAGCCTGCCTTGCCTTCCTTTCTTAATAGTATCCTTCCATCCAAGCGCTCCTGCCTGCTTACCAAGTATCTATTGGTAGGTCTTGCTCATGTGCTCACTGCAGTTGGAGAAGTTGGCTACTATGATGTAGTTGATGTGTTCAATATAGAGAAGTAGGGTAGTTGGACATGGGTTTGAAAAAGCAAGAGGAAGGGCGAGGATTTGACGAGTGGTCCTATCTGGTTCAAACTCATAAATACAACTCCTCTTAGGGTTCAAAAGCAGAAAGGCTTAGGATTGCAGAGTGGTTACAGACTGGTTGCAAAGAGGCTCGACTCCACCTCGACTCCAAAATGAATCATTTCCAACTCTTTCCCTCCGCCCAGGTACGTGTAGCCCGATATTTTTCCTAAGGTTGCAGAGTGGTTTGACTCCACCTCGACTCCAAAATGAATCATTTCCAACACTTTCCCTCCGCCCCTACGTGTAGCTGAGTGTGAGCCGAGTGCGTGTAGCCCGATTTTTTTCCAAGGGTTGCAGAGTGGTTAGACTCCACCTCGACTCCAAAATGAATCATTTCCAACTCTTTCCCTTTGCCCCTGTGATGTAGCCTGATATTTTTCCCTCCGCCCTTGCGATGTAGCCCGATATTTTTCCCTCTGCCCCTGCGATGTAGCCCGATATTTTTCCCTCCGCGTGGCCAAAAACTTGTATAAAAAATGCCTTAGGATATATATATTGTTGTATGGTATATTAAAACCCTTTAGGCCCCCATTATAGCCCCAATATATTATTTTGTGAATTTTCCATTTTTAATGCCCCAATATGAACGCACGTGATATAATATTGGTTTGTCAGTGACGCCCCCATGGGAAATCAAAAAGATCATGACAGAGAGAGGATTTATGCCTGAGTTGTTAAGGCAGGGAAAACCAAGGATGATGACCTTACTCCTCATTCATGAACAACAATGAGGAGTAGCTAAAGCACTTCAAGAAAAGGCTAGCATATTTGCGAAGGCATACAGGTACAACCTAGACAAGGACTTTATGATTTTAAATATTTGTATAATAGATTTATTAATGATTCTTCTCTTGTTATATTTCTATCTAAATTGTCATTCGCAGGAAGATTTGATGAAGAAACAATGCATGCTTTTAAGGAATTGAGAAAACTAGTCTGCATCTATGATGAAGAGCAACAAAATCTACAGTTTTCTGGTTTAGCAGCTTAGTGGCCTTCCAAAGAAAACACCTATGATTCTTGAAAGATAATGATGTGTGTAATAATACATTAAGTTCTATACAACCACCATGAATTTCAAGAATAAACCTTGTCTCTCCAATTGGATTTGTTAGTTTGTTCTCATCGCAAGGTCATAGAACCAAATCACTGAGAGCACACTACTCTGCATATGACAATGTGTCGTTCTTCAGTCCTGTTGCATTATATTGGAATTTTGAGTATTGATAACTACAGTTTTGGATTACCTCTACGATTGTTGGTGCCTTCTATGTATGGGATGGGCCATGGTGATGGACTGCTTCGAGTGAAGTTGTAAGAGGATAGTTCCCGAACGAAAAAATTTAGGTGTATTGTGTGCACATCCCAAGCCACAATGAGAATGTAGGCACCTATTATGCATGGAATTATATTTCAGCCCCGTTCTTTGCTAGATAAAAATGAAAAAAAAATCATGTACATAGCCAATCTATGGAGCCATTGCCTTCTCTAGTTTCATTCAATTAAAGTAAATAATTGCCTAAATGCTAAATGGCATTTTAGCGTAGTAAATAAGTTTCACTTGAATTCCTAAAACAATGCAGATCATTTTCATCTATAATGTTCTAGAAGCTCTCAAGACTTTGCACAAAGTGGGTAAATTTTCAAGATTTTCATACAACTTCACAGTATAATAGTACAAGCCAGTTGCAAATAATTCTTGTATGATGTGTGTACCTAAAACTTCATCAAAGTCCATGATAGGGATTTTGATGAATACATAATATATAATTGTTATTTATATCATATAGAACTAGATAGTAATCCTTTACCATAAAACTTTATATATGATAAGTTTAGTTTACTACTAATAACAATTAAACATAATAAAATAAAGATAATAAGAAACTTCTTGTTAAATTAAAAAGTATTTTAAAATAGCATATATAAATAATTTCTGAAATATTTTATATTTTAAATTAATTTATTAGTTAATTTAATATCATGCTTTTTGTGTTAGAATTTAATATCATGTTTTTTATTAGAATTTAATATCATGTTTTTGGGCCATAGTTGCCACTGTGAAGTTAAGCAATTTAAAGGAAAAGGATTTATCAAATTCACCAACGCTGAAAATGAGTTTTCAATTGTAGAAAATTATAAATGTGGGCATGCTATCTCTTATTTTCAAGAGTGTGTTTCTCTTGCATGTCAAATATATTTTTAACTTGTGAATTTATCTACTGTTAAACAAGGATTTACAATAACTTAACTATTTTTTAGGGAGGCCCTGAGTTGTATTTTAAAGTATTCTATTGAGATTTTTTATCTACTGGTCCAACGACAGACATTGGTTAAGATGATGGCTTCTTGCATTTCAGCCGTGTTGGAGAATTGGCAAGAAATGGTGGCTCGGGCGGACTCTCATGGAATATAAATTAATTTTCATATTGAGTTTAGAGCATTAACAACAGACATCATATCCCGTATTGCATTTGGTAGTAGTTACAATGAAGGTAGAGAAGTATTTGAATTGCAGAGAGAATTACAAGAAATGGCTGCCAAAGCCGAACGATCTGTCTTCATCCCTGGAAGCCAGTAATGACAATATACTTATCCTTTAATTATATGGTTTTTCTAGTTCATTTATACTTGTACTTTTGTTTTTTTTTTTTAACATCCTTTTGGACTTGTTGTTCTATTTTATCCGTGAGGGTCTACTCAGTACTTTGCATAATCCATAAAGCATTTAATGTGACACAAACATAATGCTTCAAGTTACACATAATCGACGATTGTGGACTTAAATTATTCTAGGTATTTTGCAAATATATTCCTACTGGCTACAAGCAGGAATAACAAAGCATGGAAGTCTTTTGATAAGAGAATTAAAGGAACCCTAAATTCTATAATTCAAAGTAGGTTACAACCCATAACTTTCCTCTATTGTATAAAGAGGTTGGATTAAAAAATCTTGTATGAAAAAAGGTTGTCAATCACCATTCATAAGAAAAACCAGAGATTGAAGTTTGTACACAGTACCTTTTGACAATAAAATTGACGATGTCATGGAAGATAACTCGATGGGGGCATGAAGATGCATGAAGCTACCCGACTATGATCTATGCCTTGCTTGCATCTGACGAGTGATGATTTTTCTTTCCTCTTCATCTTAAATCCTTGAAAAACCATGAGCAACTGCGCAACTAAAAAAAGCCACCGGTTTGCATGGATCGTTGCGCGGTTAAAAAAAGAAGATAAGTATTGTCTAAATAAATAAAAATCTCTGATACACAATAACGATAATACTCAACTAGAGTCTAGAGCTAGATTTTAATGAAATAACGCAACTGTTGGAGCCTGCACGGATTCTCTCACAATAACTTGCAGTTCTCTCACTCTGTATGTGTAACTTTTAGAAAACTAAAAGTCAACTGGAATTAAACTGTGAATTGAACTAGACTTAACGCACGTTTGGAAAAAAATAAATTCAACTGGATTTAAATCAGAGTCTATCCAGAAATGGAGAAGAAACGGTTCTATTTCTCCATAAATTGGAGAAGAAACTATTTCTAGCCACTGAAAAATGAAAACAACCATTTAAAATGGTGTTTCTAGTGTCATTGGGTTTCTCCGAGAAACGACGGACATTGTCCCATTTCTGGTAACTAGGATTAAAAGGCGCAAGAACCAGCAATAAAAGCCTTGAAGAATAACTTGAGTTTAATAAAGTCACCCACGCTTATGGTTCGGTTGGCCCTGCTTCTTTTTTTGTTGGATTTCAAATAGTAGTCCACATAGAAGTTGAAATTGACAACGCTTCTATTTAACTAAAGGTTTTGGATCTAGGCCCTGTGGGGTTTATCTGAGGATCCATTGTCGAGGTTTCAAGTAAGTGTGGTTGGTCAGAAGCACACTGAAATGGCCTATAAAAATAGAGGGATACGAGTTCGATAATACTAAGAGAGAGGACGAACTCACCCCTTTATCATTTTAAGCTGGCACCAAACAAACTCGACTGCTTCTATAGTTTGATTTTGTGATCAAATTTCTTTCGATTCTATGATCAATAAAAGTTTGATTTTGTGTAAGCATCTTCAGAAGGAAGAGGTGTCCATTTTATGACCAATAAAAGTTCAATTTTGCCTAAGAATTTTACGACTGAAGGGATAACGGGTTTGAAGGATGAAGAAATAATGTGCCATAAAGAGTTCAACAACTAGAATAACACTTAATTTTTAGAGATGATGTGATTGACCATTCTGAGGGAAAAAGAGAGAGGAGGAGAATGGTGAGGGAAAGGTTAAGTTTTCCAAGCGCAGGAATGGGTTGTTGAAGAAAGCTTACGAGCTCTCGGTGCTCTGTGATACTAAAGTGGGACTTATAATTTTCTCCCCAAAATGGAAGCTATATGAATTCGCTAGTCCTAGGTGTGTACTTGATGAGTATTTTCCCTAACTGTTAGATTTCTCTCCTGTATACTTCTTTGGACTGTGACTTCCGTTTTGGATTCTCCAGATCGTTAATGTGTATTTTCTGCTCGATGAGTATTTTCCCTAACTGTTAGATTTCTCTCTTGTATAATTCTTTGGAATGTCACTTCCGTTTTGGATTCTCCAAATGGTTAATGTGTATTTTCCCAACACTTAATGTTTGTTTTCTCACTTTATTATTTCTTAGGCCTCTATTTACATAAAAAAGTGAAAGTGTTTTGGGGATAACTATAAAGGGATCTATCGTTGGAAGGTCCCGCCCGTTTATTTTGGATTTGTAAGGTTTCTTATTGATTCTTACATAACATAGATAAGAAGTTAGATATATGTTTGATTATCATTTCACAGTTTCGCATAAATAATAGATTGTTCTTTCATGTTTCGACTCGAGAGAAAATTTTGGGCATAACTGTGTGAGTGTCGATTGCTTAAAAGTCAAGGCATTAGCTTTTATTCTAAACTTGGAAAGCTTTAGGTTAATGATACCTCCAAATTGAAATAAACATTTGTCAATAGATAATTATGTAGTCATTTGGCAATCGATAATTATGTAGTCATTGGGCCGAGATCCAACGGTTTCCATGCGGAACAAGACTTTACTTTTCCTAAAAGTCAAACAAACATATACTGGGGTTTCAAAGTAAGAGAAACTGATAACTCCTTAGAATTTGTTTACTTTCTAGATTAGCAATCAATGTGTTTATCCGTGGGAAAAATATTCAATGCGCTCAACATTTGTGAAAATGCGATATTTTCATTAACTAAGCCTAGGAAACCATATTTAGTTGGCATCATGCACTCTAGTAAATAGTTGTCTAACAAGGAGGTCGACATTCACAAATTTAGTTAGAACGTAAAATGAAGAGCATGAAAAACACAAAAACAAAGGTTGACATTCATAAATTTACCTAGAACGTAAAAGGAACGGTATGAAAATACAAAAAATTCATCAATTTTTCATTTGATGGGTAAAGAATATTTGAAATTCCATGCTTGGAGGGTAGCTGTGGATCCTTCAAGTCGACACGGGTACATGAAGCTTTTGGGGGCGCACTGGCTGTACCTTTAACAATAATGACAATGACAACTGCAAAACTGAGGACTATGGGGATCTACTAAATTGTTGAAACTCCAGAAATATCCCAATGACAATGGTCGGGTACTCTATCAATCAAGAAATGAAACTTGACTATTATGCCATCTTTTCCATTGAACCTCTTAGTACATGTGATAGTACACCCCTGCATCCAAACACATTTGCAGATCATCATGCGTGGGCATGGGTATGGTATTAAATTTGGTCTTAGATGTGCATATTGGCTACAACATTGTTGTCAGGTCAGCACATAATTAATGTCTATGCCAAAGTGGAAATTTATGCATATTAATGCTAATCTATTTCCAATTTTGATTTTTTTTAATGGTGTCAAATCCACAAAGCATTCAAATTGGAATTTTGAATTTCTAAATCCGCCCTACCGTATTTTGTTTTATTAGAAATTTGAAGAAGAAAGTTATGATGATTCTTGAGAACCCACATAGTTTAAAGTGAGGTCACGTGGTGATACTTAAGAACCTACCGAAATTAGAGCAAGGTTGGGTCTTATATAACTGAAGTGGAGAAACTTACGACATCGGTGATCTAATCGACAGAGTAATTGTTGTCAAACTCACAACTATGGATCTTCACGGCCCAACTTTTTCCTACTCTTTACCATTTTATCATTCCTCCTCTTGTTTGATATTTTCAGGTATGATAAGGATTCTCACGTGTTGTGCTAAGGCAATCCAGAGGAGCCAGGTGAAAAGTTATATTTAAGACACCGAGGTTGATGTTTGGAATATTGACACAAACATATATTTTTGATTTCATTTTAGGATTTGTTGCATTTTTATATGGATGTAGATATTTACCTAGGGAAGATAGTCTATATTTGAAGAGGAACTCGTTTGGAGGACGAAAAATGGTGTCGTGCAAATCCATAGCTGTAAGTTTGAGAGCAATTATTTTTTCTATCAAATGATGGTTGTTGTGGGTAATGACACTCCATTCTTTAGAGAATGACACGACCTTACTCTAATCGGTTGTGGGCTCGTAAGGATCGATAGTAAAGAACGACCTGAATTGCAATATTGGTTGCTCATATCCTAATTATATGGGAGCAAGCAAAAAGCTAGCGAGAGGGAAGGGGAAGAAGTCATTAGTTGATAGGAAATGATATGGAGATCGCTTTAGTAAAAATAATATTTCTCTTAATTTTTTTAACTAAGTCTTAGCATGCTAGGATATGTAGACTTTGATGGCTTATGGACAAAATCCCATTTTCTCCACTAAAATATTGTGATATTATAAAAAAATATGATTGATATTAAATATTTTTATCCATTCATTTTCTCTAGTGATGATTCAACCAAGAATGTGATTGATATCATAAAAATAAAATAAAAAATTATAACAGATTGTTATTACATTAAAAAAAAAAAGCACACAGTCTTTACATGGTGAAAAATAATAGTGGACTTTACCTTACAAAGTAGAGAATCATATGGATTTCTACTTTACTTAGTGGAGAACCAATGCATTTTATTCATAATAATGATAATTTATAAATACGAAATAATGATAATTTATAAATACAAAATAAAGGGATCATCAAAATGCATAATCAAAGAGATTCACATTTTTTTTTAAATAATCATTATCACTCCAACCGCAGAATCAACTCTTGAGCATACTTGTAAACCATTTCACCTCCCATAATACCAAAAGCATTTGTATCCCTTTACGTGAAAGTCATTGCACTAAAGAGGAGTAGATTTGAAAGTACATGTAAAACATTTCACCTCCCATAATACCAAAAGCATTTGTATCCCTTTTACGTGAAAGTCATTGCACTAAAGAGGAGTAGATTTGAAAGTCACAAAAGGAGAAATAGTGAAACAGTTTGAAAGTTCATGTATGACCAATAAATTTTACTTTAGCTTACAACCCTACGAAAATTTACACATTGTAAATGGAAGTATTGTTTGAGAAAAAAGAAATACAAAATCCCAAGTACCAGTTTAAAATTAATTTTATTGGTATAATTTCATTTAAATATTTTTTTATATATATATAAATAGTTTATTGGTTCGTTAAAAGGGTTTGAAAGTTCATGTATGATCACAAAATTTTATTTTCGCTTACAATTCCATGAGCATTTAAATTGAAGTAATGGACATATTGTTTGAGAAAAGAGCAATGCAAAATTTAAACTATCAATTTAAAATTAATTTATAGAATTATAGGTTTATAGGTTTTTAGAGAGGAAATAAAGTCGATTTGTTTGTACTTTCAAAATAATATGTGAATATAAGGTTTTAAAAAACTTTATAGAATTATATTGTAACAGCTAAACCAACTTAACATAATGTTTTTATTTTTTATTTTACTACGCTTACTCACTAAATCATACTAACTCACGATAAAATATTTTGCGCCTAACAATACATAATTATTTATTTATGGCATTATACAATTCTTTCATTGTAATATACAACATGTTTTGGTTTTATACATAAACCTTAGTCCCCTCCCCATGACAGGGTTCAATGCATCACGACAACATTTAATGAAATGAAGGGTTCTCGAGAATGCCTCTATGCTCTCCAGGTGTAATTCATTAAGTTTCACACATAACAGTCATCCAACGATTGATTCGCCTCCTAGCACTCCGACGACTCAAGTGCTCCAGAGCGCAGTTAAGGTAACCAACGGAGGGCGAAAGGGCGAACATTGTGATTCCGTGTTGTGCTGGGTTGAGAGGGAAGCTATGTAACTCCCTTGTAGCTCCATATTCTACACTTGCAAATTAGTCTACTTGCCACCACAG
>APFE030786735.1:107444-127572 GCA_000404065.3 Pinus taeda | reverse complement strand
GGAGATCTAGAAAGATCTAAAAACTAATGGCAGTGTAGAAGGATCTAGAATCTTGCATGAATTTGGTTTCAAGAGCATTGGATTAACACCGCCATTAATGGGGAGCACAACATAAAATACATTTTTGAATGCATAAATAGATTCAGCACGCTGCCTTGAAACACTCGAATTCTACAAAATAAACAACTTAAACTCATTTTTTAAAAAATTTATATCTGATTTTGATTAAAATTAACTAGAAAAATGCTAAGACCAATTCAGAGCAATTATTAATGAATTAAGTAGTTAGTTTTTTGACACTTTTTTTTTTACTTTGTCATGTATTATTTTGATTTTTATGTTGGAATTCTCTAGAAAATCCACTATTTATTTATGTCGTTAGATCACATCCTCTATGTATGAACCACAATAGAGGGTTCGAAATATTGATGCCAAAAATAATATGCGATTAATACAAAAGATTTTTTCCTTTAATCATTATGAATCACAGAATTTTGAATTTTGAAATAATTTTTATCAAAATTAACCAGAAAAATGCTAAGACCAATTCAGAGCAATTATTAATGAATTAAGTAGTTAGTTTTTTGACCTTTTTCTTTTTTTGACTTTGTCATGTATTATTTTGATTTTTATGTTGGAATTCTCTAGAAAATCCACTATTTATTTATGTTGTTAGATCATATCCTCTATGTATGAACCACAATAGAGGGTTCGAAATATTGATGCCAAAAATAATATGCGATTAATACAAAAGAGTGTTTTTCTTTAATCATTATAAGGTCACAGCCAAGCCAGACACCAAATTGGTGTATGAGACCCCCATATTTGTGGGACAAGGGACCCATCTCCGCGCAACGATTTGATTGCTAAGTGTACGAAGGCATACATACTCTACCCCCTCTGGTTTTGAACCTATGACCTCTTAGTAAGAAACACATGCTCTTAACCATTATGCCCACTCAAATTGTTTAAATTATGTTAAAAATAAAAAAAATGTAAAAATTATTATTCATCTCAAAATCAGAATTTGATCAATTTTTATTTTTTTTTTAATTTAAAATAAAATTCTATAGCCATACCACTTGCCAAAATTTATGAGATTTTTTTTTTTTAATATAATTTGATATATATATTATATATAAACTTAAATTCAAAAATAAAAATTTCATCTATATAAAATCTTAATCGAGTTATATATAAAAATTTAACATTTTTTTATTTTTATTTTTATTTAGTTTTAATATTATAATAATTTAAATTATATATATATATATAAATTTTTGTAAAAGAGTAAGTACTAAATAACAAGATTAAACATTACACTTGTTAAAATAAATATTATTGTAATTGTTTTTTAGAAATATACTTTATGTGTAGTTTTGAAATTTTTCAAAATTTTGAGTATACACTCTAAGCAAGGATAAAAGTTTTAATGTACAAGTGTAGAGAAGAAAATATAAAAAAAAGGGGTTAAAAAAGATAACCACTAACAATAGATAATAATTTAAACACTAGAGAGATTAATATAATATTGATTATAGTATTTAAATGTATCATAGTATTAAATCGAATTAAAACCAAAATAAACCAGGAATAAATATTAATGTAGTGTGATGCCATAAAAGTAGGGAGTAGGATAAGAGACGGAAGCATACCAAGAAAGCAAGTTTTTATAAAATAATTAAGGCTAAATCATGATCAAATAAAAAATTATTGGGGTAGATGTAAGTTAAGGATGGTTTTATAATGTGGGGTAGAGGTAAGTTAAAGATGGTTTTATAATGTGTTAGTGGCAATGCAAGTCTTAAAAAAACAATGATCTGTATAAATGTTTAAAGGTATTTATATAACGAATTTAAAATAATGTGTAAAACGATAAAATGTAAGAAAATGAATTAGTTTTATGAATGTATAATTTTTATTTATGTGAATTTTGAGTTTTTTTAATAATGATATGTTTTTTTTCAATGGAAAAATCGTAATTTTTTACTATGTGGAAAAATTACATGTAGTAGATGTTTAAGGCATATGAAAGTTTGTTGGCTCCCGACCATTTCCAAAAACATATCAGAAAAAATTGGCATAAGCCATTCACTGTGGAATTGTTCAGTAAAATTGACATGTACATATTATCCTCGCAGATGTATTCAGTTTGTTTTTCCATATATCATAAAAAAATATACATAGTTTTTTGAGAAAAAACCAATGATAAGTAGCAAAAAAATTTTAGGGCCTTTCCACCCTATGATACTCTTGATCTATATAGGGGTGGTGATGGTATTGATAATGTTATGCTCCCATCTGTTTCGAGATCATCCACAAGCCTCGAGGTAGTAGCGTGCCCTCCATGGAAAGCCTGTCAGCACCTTCATTATATTCCTTGTATATATGATGACAAGAGATTGAGTTAAAAATATCTTTGTAGGTGATGACTTCATCCAATATCTTTCGAAGTGAAATAGCATGACATTGATTTTTATTGTTGAACCAGTTGATAATGATTTTTGAATCCCCAAGAATCTGAATGGGTGAGCAATCATGACCTAATGCAAAGTGTAGTAGATGTCTGAGGGTAATTAGCTTGGCATAATTGTTTGTCCCCTCCCCCAATCCCATTTGGACCTTGTAAAAGTGATGTTCAGAAATATATAAAATGAAGCCCCCTCCACATCCTTAGTTTTGAGGTGCTTCGTCGAAAAGGGCCCATGGCCTGGTTTTGTCAATCCGTCCGTGGGCGGTAGTTTGACGGATGTGGGAGTTTTCAACTTCTGGGATATCATGATAGGCTGCCATAGCCTTCGCTATGATGAGATGCCATCGAGCAGTTGCTTCATTAAATATGATGTGTTCTGGGTGAGCCATATAGTCCAACAGAGGATGAGGGGAAGACATTGTTTTTTAGAGCCCTAGTGCGCTACGGTCCAGTTGTTCCAGGCTTGTAGAATTGAGGGACCCTACCATGTATTCTGAATGGAGAGCTGCTGAGTAATAGCTTGCTAGAGCTGGACGACTATAGGATAGAACATGAACAGATTCTCATTTGATTAAGAGTTTTGTTTGCATAAAACACACCAATTTGGACCATATATGGATCTGTGCAAGAGAGAGTTTCCTGTGGGAGTTTTATTGCTGAGAACACTCCACAGGAATAATCGGGCCCTCAAGGGTGTTTTCAGCTTCCAAATCTGTCGCCACCATTCTTTTGTGTTCTCTGGTTTGCAGTCCGAGAGGAGGGAGATGTAGCCAAGTTTTGGAATATATTCCCCATGCTTAGCTGGTATCCATACAATTTCATCTAGGTCATATTTTATATGCACATGAGATTCGGTCAAGGCATTTAGGTACACTTTCCAGGCATGTTGTTGCTGTATAGGAATACCCACTTCTTGAGTTGACCTCCATTTCTAGTTGAAAACAATATTGTGTTCACAATCAACAATTTGTGCGATCACTTTAATGTTCCTATGTTGAAAATATTGAATCAAGTCAGGTGGCATCTAGTAACTTTTCCCCCCACCCCCAATGCATGGATCAATACTAATGCGCACTGAGTTTCCATCATTTATTTGCCAAGCCAGACCAGATCTGATGAAAGGCATAGTTTGTAGAATTGATTTCCAAACTATAGAGATGCCCAATCATGGCCAAGCTGGTAGGTGAACCCAGTCCAAGATTTGCTACGGCGAGATGTATTTATGGTATGTAACAGTAGTCCAAAGATTCTGTGTAGTGAGGAGTGTCCAACTCATCTTGGCTGCAAGGGCTTGTGCAAAAACAGACAGGTCTTTTAGCCCCCCCCCCCCCCCCCCCCCCCCCATTTTTTTGGTAGGGCAATTTTCTTCCAGTTCACCCAAGCAAAAGTTTTTCCTTCTTTTTGTCCATTCCATAGATATCTGCACCATATCTATTAAATACAACTGAGTATTCCCTGAGGGATCCAAGCCAGTGACATCCAATATACAGGTGTGGCTTCCAACACAGATTTTATAAGGACAAGGCACCCTGCTCTGGACAGAAATATATGATTCCAAATTTTCAGTCTCTTCTCAATTTTGATCACTAAACATATCCAGTCAAAAATCCAATAGCTATGGGATTTGATCCAAAACCCCAAGTATTTCAGGCCATCCTCGAGATTATGCAGTTGATAATGAAAGAAGTTGAGGGCGGTTCTGTTCTCCTGAGGGGAGGTGTGCGTTAGAGTGATAGTAGACTTGGAATGATTTGTGACCATACCAGTGGCTTTGTCAAAGAGAGTAAGGATGTTGTGGAAGGTATTAGAGTCCATGATGCTGCCATCCAGAAATATCAGTACATCATCAACAAAAAGGAGGTGGGTAAGGTGACATAGTTCACTCATTTTCAGTCCTTTGAGTATGCCTTCCCTCTTTGCGGATTCAATGAGCTTACTGAGCCCCTCCATCACTATAAGGAACAGAAGGGGAGAAAGAGGGAATCCTTGATGGAGACCCCGTTCGGCGAGGAAGAAATGGGAAGCAGATTTGTTTATGAGTACACTGAAGGATGCTGAATTGATGAAGCACATGATCCATTCTGTGAAGGCGACCGAAAAACCTAGATGGATGAGAATCATCTTAATGAAAAGCTAACTAACATGATCAAAAGCCTTTGCAAGATCAATATTAAGGATGATGCTTTTCATATTTTTTACTTTGATAGAGTGAATGGCTTCTTGTGTAGTACCTATGGCCTCATGGATCTGGCGATCTTGAAGGAAAGCAAATTGCTCTGGAGAGATATGGTGGGAGAGTATGGGGTGGAGCCGATTTTCAATGAGCTTTGCGATGATGTTGTAAAGGGTATTGTAGAGAGAGATTGGTCAAAAATCATTGAAGGATGAAGGGGAGTCAGATTTAGGTATAAAGGCAATGAAGGTAGAATTGATGGCCTCATACATTTTTCCTGTGATCCTACATTCTTCAACTACATTAAGGAGATCATTCCCAATGAGGTCATTAAAGGCTATATAGAATTTGATAGTCCATCCATCTGGGCCAGGGCTTTTGTCTTTGTTGAACCATTTTAGTGTCCCTTCAAGTTCATCTATAGTGACAGGTGCAGTTAACTTGGCTGCAGCTTCCGAGTCTACAAAACTTGGGAAGTGCCTTGCTAATTGAATAATATCAGCAAAATTTATGGCTGCCTTATAAAGTTGTTTAAAGTGTGATATGCCCAGCTGAGAGAGTTGATTGAACGTATTAGCTATGCCTCCATCCTAAGTGGGCATCTTTCAGATGGTGTTTGAGGCTTCCGCCCCCCTTGAAAAGTTTTGAAAATAACTCATGCTCTCATCTCCTACTTTGAGCCAGAGCGCTCTGCTCTTGTGTCACCATGTTTCCTCTCTTTCCTTCAGAATTTTGGCCCTTTGATTTTCTAAATCAATAAGATGTGACTTGGCTTCTGCAGATAAAAAACCCCTTCTCCGGTCATCCATTAGGTGGGCCAAGGAAGACTTAACAATGGCGATGGTATGGTCATCCTTTTGATATTTTTCCATTTCCCATTTGATAGTTAATTTCTTGAGTTGCAGAAGATTGTAATAGAATCCTTCAGCTCTGGTGTGACCTTGTGTGGGGGGGTTTTTCAGCCAGAAATCTGAGACCAGTTTGGTGTAGGAGGGGTCTTGGAGCCAAGATGAGTTGAATTTGAAGAGGGCCTTGGGCTTTATAGGCAGGCCAGTGATTTCTAGGTAGATAGGTGAGTGGTCAAAGATACCTACGGATCCAACCCATTGCCTATAATGGGATAAGTGTTGTATCAACAAGGTTTTTAGTATGAATCTGTCCAGCCTTCTAGCTAGAGCCAACTCCCCAACTCTTCTGTTCCTCCAAGTGGGCAGAGGTCTATTCATGGGGATATCCGTTAGTTGTGCCTGATCAAAAAGGTTTTCCATGGTATCAGACAGTGGGTCGATCTGAGCCGATGAACCCCAGGACACACTAAATTCGATGGAAAAATTTAGGTCACCTCCCATAATGAGATTATCTATTGAGGTAATGGAGAGGTTTAGGAGCTAATTCCAGAAAGCCTCCCACCTCTGGAAAAGCCCATATACATTTATGACATAGATGTACATTCCCAGCTCAGCAGAGAAGATGTCTATCCCAATGAAACCCTTTCCACCCCAAGCCGATTTTAGGTTAATGGATCAAGGATTGTACCCCAGAGCTAGTCCTCTAGATCTCCTGAATGCATCAAGGGAGAAAAAATCCCAACCTGAGTACTGACTCCTCAGAATATTGTTTATGTACTTAGCTTCACCAAGGGTTTCTTGAAGAAATATAATGTTGACAGGCTCAGATTCGAATAGCCTTTGGAGGGCTAGCATTTTGGGCGAGCTAGCCATGCCCCTGGAATTAAATGATAGGCACTTCATGGGGGTAACATATCATGGGTGTTCATTGCTCTAAGAACCTGATCTAGAGAAGATTGTCTTCTAGAGGCCACCTTAGCACCAACGTGAAGTATAGCATGTGAGGGATAGGATTTGTGCCCAGTAGGGGTTTAATGGTGATCGAGGAAAGGGATATGCCAAGGCCGAAGAGTTTGGAGGGAGAATCCGTTGTGACGGAGTAGAAGTGCATGTTGTATGAGTGGAGGGGCTAAAGGTGTTGGGGATGGATTGGTGGATGCCTCTAGTGGTAGAGATGAGGAAGTAGTAGAATAAACCAATTGATGGGAGAGCAAAGGGCAGGGGATGGATGGAGGAGTGGTAGTTTGATCTATTACAGATGCATTATGCAGATGATGTGTAGAATATGCATAAGTAGAAGATAAAACAGGGAGAGGAGGAAGAGAAATACCCAACGTACGCGTCGCTTCAGCTGCTGCCCTGGCTCAAGTCAGAGGTGGAGATGGGGGACCTGAGGAGCAATCTGGAGATGGTTGAGCTGGATGAACTGAGGTTGCTTTCCCTGGTGATGAGGGAGCTGCTAATGGAGCCTTCCTCGAGGTGTCTATGGAGGCCCTTCCAATCCCAACCTCTTTTTCCATACTCACTTTAGGGGGTTTTTGGATAGTGGGCGTTCCTTATATAGATGCCCCACCTTGTGGCAACGGTGACATCTGAATGGAACTCCCTCATAATCTAGAATTTCAACCTTAGTAAAATTCTACCATTGCAGTGTAATCTTTTCCTCCAAACCCTCTTGAGTATCTAGATGAACTAGGATGCAGGCTAGAGTACAATTCTTGGACTGAATAATGGATTTGTCATAATCCAAAAAAGTGTAGAGGGTGTTCCCAATTCACACAAATACTTCTTCTAACTAGTACTGAAGGGGTAATCTAGGTAGTCGTACCCATAGGGGTCCAACACTTATCTGTTCTCTTTCTGGGTTGAAGAGAGGGCTCCATCTTTTGAGCAACACAGGGGCCATTTCAACATGCCAGTACCAGGCGAGTGCCACATTTGTGTATTATTCAAGGGTGAAATGGAGTGCAAACCATCCCCATGGCAGGATCTATACTTCTGGAAGCTGTATGAATATCTTCCCCCAAATTTATTTTACTGATAACCCTAGAAACTCCACTGAGTAGGTTCTTCCTTGAACCCTACCCACTAGGACTTTCCCTGCCTTGTCTGCAACTTCTCCCATGGTGAGTCCTTCCCCAAATTTGATGGTGTAGTCCTTTCCAGAGGCGTTTATGCACCTTGTTTTCCCTTTTCCTGTTCTCAGTGCATTTGGGTGATCCAACAATGGGTTCGAAGGGCTCATAGATTCAAGCTGGGATTGATGAGTTGCTGATCTTACCTAGATTACTGGGGTTTTGAAGCATCCTAAAGGAGGGACTGAGGCCTGTGTCACTGCGCAACTGATGGGGGTGCCATGATTTGTCATCTATGTCTTTGTTGCCACAGTAGTCTCACAACCCAAGGGAGTGGATGGATTTGTAGAGAAAAGATGATCCACAGGGGGCGAGGGATCAAAGGGAGGGAATGAGCAAGTAGCTAGGAGGTTGAGGTGTCCGGGAGATAGTGGGGGACAATCTAGGGAAGCTAAGTCGATGGAGAGGGTCTCGATGTGGAGAGTGGAAGCCATAAGCCCAGGGAGGGAGACAACCATTGACAGGTTCGAGCAGGACAATGTTGTGGATGGAATGGGTGTTGATTTAGGGTTAGGGTGGTAGAAAATGAGTTGCTTTGGGTAAGGGTCTAGCGAATAATCCATTGCATCCAAGTCCATTCCTTCCATGCTGAGCCTAGGAATGGTAGGCCGTAACCGTCGACAGTCGAGAGAAGGTGCTGGTGAGGGCTGCAGGTTGTGGAGGGAGCCCGGGAGGTTTACAACATCTGTGGTTAGCCGTAATCCGAGTTACGACTAGGGTAAAAATGGTGAAGTGCCATCCTAGATGTATTCTATCATCTCAGTCCTCATGTTAATATCATAACATCATTCCCCTTACTCTAGCCATCTAGATATCAAAAAATTGGGAATAATTATTCAAGTTAACTAAACCATCCAATTCCTGTTCTTGAATGGAAGTGTGAAACCATTTTAATGGACTTCATCACCGGGTTTCCAAGGATAGCTAGGTAGCATGATGCCATAATGGTGGTTCTTAACAATGATATGTTATTTTTCATGTAAAATATATATATTGTTAAAGCAGCTTTTGGGTATACTTAAATGATGGAATCTTGCTACAAAAAATTGTAGAGTTGTAGAGAAGAAATTGTTCTTATGCACAATTATTTTTTCAAACTTTATAATCTTAATTTTGCATTTTTTTAATGAATTACGAAATTCATTATATCCTTGAAATTACAAGGCCCTATGTTAGTGCAACCAAAAAGGGTTTTAACATTATCAAACAAATATTTTCCTTTCTTTAGATTGTAGTCCCAACTTTCTCTACTTCACCATATAATTTTACTTCAAATGGTTAAAGCCCAAAAAAGTTGTAGTGGAAATAAATATGGATGTATTATAAGATTTTGATATATGTCAATAGAAAAATATAATAGAAATGGTAAAAACTATTAATTCTTTTTAATTACATATTGAAATATGCAAAATCGACTAGATGTGTGTATGTTGTTTCTTGGACAATGGTTTTGTTTATCATATAGAAAAGTTATGTTGTATGCATGTTCACGAAAATTGTTGTTTTCATGCATTTACATCCAAAATCACCGGGTTTTGTGATCCCGAACCTATAGATGAAGCAACCAACTCATCACCCACATAAACTTCTAGTCAGATAGAAAATAAAAATAAGAATAAAAATTCAAAAAATTGCATACTTGTTCCTAGCATTAAAAAAGTGCACATGTTCCTAGTTCTAAGAATGCATGCATCTTCATGTCGCCAAGAATATGCACATGTTCCTATATCTAAGAAATTTAACACATGGGAAATGGTTGAGATCAGGTTTAGGGGTGGGGGAGAGAGGGAGGGATAGAGGGGCCTAGGGAGGGAGAGAGAGAGTTGGGCTGGGGCAGAATAATTGGGTGGGTGAGGGAAAAAGAGGTGTTAAAGTTCACACTTCTCTATGTTGTTTCAATTACTTTTAGCCCAATTCAATTTTTTAATTAACAATATTTTCTCATCAACAATTATTGAATATAGAATTGTAAAAGTAATGACAAAGGAGACAATCAACACATCAACAAGGGACATCAAATTTGGTCAAAGATCAAGGAAAAACACCACAAGGGGGAACTCCCTTTGAAAAGTCTTCTTTTATTAAATTGTCATAAAATGTTCAACAAAGAGTAAAATGAGCCCAATACTTAATTATCCAACAAAGATAACCCAACAATGTTCAAAAATATGTTCCTTGAATTAATCCATATCATAGCCAACTTGTCCTCTCTTTTGTCACTTGTGATCAACTATGGTCAAATGCCAAAATCTAGTCCTAGATCTCAATTGCAGAGAGGAAGAATTATGCATGTAGTTGAGAGCTTCCAATCGCATGGATGAACCTGATAGCCCGGGGTTGTAGCCAAAAATTGCATGTGTGTAGTTTGTGTTTGTGACCCAAAACCCTAGAACACGTGTAAGTGTAAGACCCTGTAATTTTGGACCTATACAAACAACTTTCCTTGACCCAACTTCAAACTTGTACAAACCAATTAATAAAGAAGAGAAGAAGATGATGTTTAGTAATGTTCAAATAAGCTTAAGGTCACTTGTATTTATAGGCTTCCAAGGGGGACCAATTTCCTGTTTGGGTTGACCTGATCAAATGTGCGTGTATGGGATTTTCTTCATAAGTACACTTTCCCTTGTCCAAATTGAGCGCTTTAAAATTCAAAATTGGTTCCCTTGAAAAGGGGAATCTAGTTCCATGGTTGGAATTTGTCACTGAGCTTCTAAATTAGCACTCCCTCTCAACTATGGAGAAATTTTAACTGTATCACGTAATAATAATGTGTATGATGTCGACATATCATGTCTCATCTCTTGTTATGAAACTAGCTCAAGAAAAGATAGAAAAGACAGATCAACGCCTTAGAATTCAGCCACTTCGAGGGGGCAACCTCCTTTACATTACATAAATGAAAAATTATTGGATGATTCAAATGACAAAACCTCCTTTCTCTATATAGGAGTCTAAGGAGTCACAATATAACCCAGCCGACCTAACAATAATAATATAAAGCCACAAAAATAACAATAGAGAGATTATATGGGGCACAGTAATAATAATATGGGGGCAATAGGGGCACAAAAATATTAATAAGGGTTACAACTACCATAGTAATGGGGTAATCACTAGTATTATAGGGACCTAACAATTGCCCTTTGGCTTGGTTGTTTCTCATCTGCTTGATGCTAGCTCCTTATCGCAGAATTGAGAATCATACAATTGATAGTTTGGTGATCCAGAGGAATATCCCAATCATTCCCGAGTGTGTGTGAGATGTTTCAGACCTCATGATGGGGTGGCCCTTCAGGTATCTTGCCACATGCCTAGATGTACACAGATGTTGATCTAGCCTTAGACATAGTTCTAGAGATGAGATGGGTTCGGTTTCCACCGCTTATAGCACCCATAAGATGCATGTATCCTTCAGATGATCCATTCAAATCCTCAGATCCATTACTATTCAATAGGGCTTCTTTGGTTGTGATCCCCCCTCACCATGTCATTTTGAAGGGCATTACTTCTAATGTACTCAGATGTTATTATATTTAGCACTGGCCTTATCTTTTCAAGTGCATTGTGTATATGGGATCCATCGTATTATTTTCAACTCCATTGTTGCCACCATATCATGTATCATGTAGTTTGTAGCTCAATCCCACATTGTTGGGCTAACCATTATTCTTTGCACGTAGTTATCTCCGCAGGTATGGGCATGCCTCCCCCGCCTCATTAGAGATAATGTAATCCAACATATAAGGAAACTTCTATCATTTTAGTAGGTCTCGCCCCCTTCATTTTTTTCCCTTCCTTGCATTGCTTCAATTATCGCTCTCTCTCACTCTGACTCCCCTTTGGTGTCTCGTGGAAATGTAACCTACAATGTATTTCAGTGTACGATTTTCTCCTAACACTCATCTGTTGGGGGGCAATCTATTATCACAAAAAAATTATAACCTAGCCATTTCTAACTAGGAGGATCAAAATACACCACGTAGGATTATTTTTACCACAATAAAATCACTTTTACCATGGGAAATAATTTAGTAAACCATTTATACTAAATTATTTTCTTATTAAAATTTTAAAAAATCCCATGTGAATAATTAGATAAATCATTATTTATTTAATTTTCTCTAGGAATAATTATTAAATCATTATTTAAATAATTATTCCTTGTCACATTTGACTAAATCCCCTAGGAATAAATAAGTAAATCACTTTATTTACATTATTAGAATAATTGTTAAATCACTATTTAATAACTATTTCAATTTCGCACCATTCTTAATCTTCGTGGAAATAATTAATAAATTATTTTATTTTTTAATTATTTCTAAATAAATATATTTGACCATTTTGAATATATTTTCCCTCTCCAAAAAATATAATAAATTATTCCTAACGGTTATACCTTGATTTGGTCAGTATTATTTTATTTTTCTCCATTTCCGAGATTAACGCAATACTTTATTATAAATAGGAGGGTTTTCCATTCATTATTCACCATGATCATTATCATCATCACCATTATTGTCTCTTTTCTTTTGAGCTCCCATTTGAGTTCTTCACATTGTTCTGGGTTTTTTCACACATTGAGAGAGAAGATCGATCACTGAGGCATCAAGGACATCAAAAGACCCATCCCATAGAGGGGGATTTTAAGACCCTTTTTTAGATCTCCTTCACAAGGTGTCATCAATAAAATAATTTATTCATCTTAAATTTTTTCCATTTGGGTAATTGCATTGGATGTTTTGGATCATATATGTTATTTTTGTTGCAGTTGTTTCCACTTTTTATTACAAATTTGAAGTGTAAGTAGCCACAAATTTTTGTTAGGGTCACTTGTCACCTTGTGACTTAAGTGAAGTGTTTTTGGCACGCCTTCCAAGATATTTCACACTAGTAATACCCAAGAGAACCTCTTAGCCATGTTTGACTAAGGTGTTCCTTTTTCATATTTTCTCTATCTCAGTCCAGAAAAGGGTTAAACTTATAGTGAATATACTTATTTTCATTTACTTTAACGAGTTCAAAAAGAAAAGTGATTGGAAATATTTTCATATTTTGGGAGTCTGAAAAGAGCTGAAAGAGGACTCCCCCTGGAGGAACCAATGATATAAATGGTATCAACTAGTTCGGGTCATCATGGAACTACTTAAAACATGTAGAGTTAAAGAGGTTGACTATTAAAACCACTCATCGCAGTTGTTCCCAAGGTAAGGGTAAAAACAATCAAGTAAAAGTGTATGATTGACCAACTAGATGGTGATGATGGAATGAGAAAACCAAGGCTCATCTAGAAAAAATAGGCTGATAAAAAATGGCAATCATGAGAATATTATGAGAATGGTTTCATTTTTATCAAGCTTGAAACATGGGAGACTATGCTTCAGAATACTAAAAGATGATTTAATTTTTATACAAGCTTGAAACATGAGAAAAACTATGCTTGAGAGTATTTGAAGATGGTTTCATTTTTTCACAAGCTTGAAACATGAGAAAAACTATGCTTGAAAGTGGTATAATTTTTACACGAGCTTGCAATAGAGAAACACTATGCTTGAAATAAGTTTGCATGCCCCCAACATAATGACTCAATTCGAGGTACATTCAGTTGGCTTGTTGCGGCCTAACCCAAGTTTAGAAGTGTTTTAGCCGAACAAATCCCACACTACAGGCCATTTCGGTAACAATCCATGGAGAGTGGATTGAAATCTCACCGAGGTAGTATGGGAGGGTGTTGGAACCAGGTTTCTGCACCCTACGGATGTCTTGATGTGACCTATAAGGATCGCGAACAGTTCCACACACCTACGCTACTCTGCGCAGTTACTTGTCCTTTGCATAGATCCACACCAGTTACTTCTAAATCTTATTATTTATATGAATTTATTACAGATCTTATAGTCTTTAAGCAAACAATTAACAATAAAACCTAACCTAGTGCGCACATTCATAATTCTTAAAGACAGTGCATAAATTTAGACATAAGAAACAAATGGATTCACGGTAAGGCACACAATGATTCAGAAATTCTTATCTTTATTTATCTCCTTCTTAGTACAACTAGATCCACCCTACACACTCAGCTATAGGGGTCTGCGCACACAGCTGCAGACTCTACCAAGCCTCTATGCACACAGCTGCAGAGCCTCTATCTATCTACTAACACCATTGACTCGAACTTACAGACGGAGAGAGAATATTGCCTTTATAAACCCATAACATTCAAGATCCAAACCAAAAACGGAATTCTAACCATAGAGCCTTGCTCTATTTATACATTTCCATGGTCTGCGGACTATGGGTAGGCTGACTCCCTTTCTATTTTCTTACATTATTTTGGGGCGGAAAACCCTTTGACTTGACTCATTACAATTCGCATTTCGTGCACCTCACAGAGCCTTTACCCTACTTTTACCCAAAATTGTGGGTTTTGAGCCCCAAAACTATTACGCGGGATCTTCGCTACCCAACAGACCCCCAACACAATCATCACGACTCAACCCGAGTCACCGTCTAGTGCGTAAATATTCACATGGAGGTCATTCAGCGATGTCTATGCTTCACTTACACTTGCAACAAAATCTTCTGCCATCTGCTGTAGCCATTCTATACGAGCCACCGTTGTATTAGTATCTATTTCAGTTGCTTGTTCAGGCTCATATACGACCTTCATGTACGCTAACTTTCCCTCGATGTTGGTGGAAACCATTTGTTGGCTTGTTGGGGCCTGACCCAGGTTTAGAAGTGTTTTAGCTAAACAAATCTTGCACTATTGGCCCTTTCGACAATAATCTGTGGAGCGCGGATTGAAGTCTCACCCGAGGTAGTATGGGAGGGTGTTGGAACCAGGTTTCTGCACCCTAGGGATGTCTTGATGTGACCTAGAAGGATTGTAAACCGTTCCATGCACCTGCGCTACTCTACACAGTTACCTGTCGTTTGCATAGATCTGCACCAGTTACTTCCAAATCTTATTATTTATATGAATTTATTACAGATCTTATAGTCTTTAAGCAAGCAATTAATAGTAAAACCCAGTGCGCGCATTCATAATTCTTAAAGACAATGCATAAATCTAGACATAAGCACCAGATGGATTCGTGGTAAGGCACACAATGATTCATAAATTCTTATCTTTATTTATCTCCTTCTCAGTACAACCAGATCTGCCCTACGCACTCAACTGCGGGGGTCCGTGCACACAGCTGCGGACTCTACCAGGCCTCTAAGCACATAGCTGCAGAGCCTCTATCTATCTACCAACACCTTTGACTTAGAATTGTAGATGCAAAGAGAATATTGCCTTTATAAACCCATAACATTCAAGATCCAAACCAAAAAATGAATTCTAACCATAAAGCCTTGCTCTATTTATACATTTCCATGGTCCATGGACCATGGGCAGGCCAAATCACTTTCTATTTTCTTACATTATTTTCGGGCAGACAACCCTTTGACTTGACTCATTACAATTCGCACTCTGCACACCTCGCAGAGCCTTTACCCTACTTTTACCCAAAATTGTGGGTTTTGAGCCCCAAAACCGTTACATGTGGCCTCCGCTACCCAACACATTCCCCCCAAGCTTCATTTGGTGCATGGGATTCTTTTTAGAAAGCACCATAATGGAGTATTGGTCAGGTTTTTGAAAACACATGATTCAAAGAAAGTATTGTGTGACCTCCATGATGAACTTGTCGGGGAACATTTTGCAGGCAACACAACTACACATAAAATCATGTGGGTCGGTTTCTATTTGCCCAGAATATTCAAATATGCTCACACTTACACCTGCAAGTGTCTAGTGTAACAAAGGTGTGTTGGCTGAAACAAGAATTCAGTCGCCCCATTGCAGCCTATCACAGTGGAAGAACCATTTCAATAGTGGGGCTTGGATGTCATTTGAGAAATATTTTCCATTGGTCAAAGAAACATCACTATATTATCATTTCTGTGGACTCATTTATGCGGTGGACAGAAGTAGTTCCACTTAAACAGGTGAATAGTAAATAATTCATCAATTTCCTTGAACAAAATATCATTTCTAGGTTCAACATTCCTACTTCACTTGTTTTTGAAATTCAACATATTTCTCATCGCTAAAACTCTATGATTTTACATTAGAAAATATAAATGTATTGAAGCATTCAGATAATTATTATCCGCAAGGGAATGGTCTTGTTGAGTCCACAAATAAGAACCTTATATGTATCAGCAAAAAGATAATGTTCTCTAAATATAGGAACTGGCACTCCACTTTGGTAAATGCTTTATGGGCTGAGCGAGTCATGCCAAACCCCTCTCTGAACACCTCTCCTTACTTCCTAGTTTATGGAAAAAAGTCATCCTCCCTCCTAACATTTACTTTCCCACCCTCCAAATTTTGCAATAATCCCAGGGAAATCCATGCTTATTAGTGCAACATAGAAAGGACACTCCACAAGTTGTAGCAAGAAAGGTTGAAAGAAAAAGAAATATTTTCAATTCATTAGAACCATATCAAGAGGTCGTTCGACAAGAAGTTTGTAGGGAAGAATAACTTTAGTGTGGGTGACTTAGTTTTGAAGTGGGACAAAGCTCATGAGGACAAAGGAAAAGAACACCAAGTTTCAATCCATGTGGACTGGACCATTCACAATTCAAGAAAATCTTGTCCAATGCACATATTGTCTACAATCACTTGAAGGGAGGATTGACTCTCTCCCCGTTATTGGAAAAGACTTAAAACATTATTTTCAATGATGATATGGGGTTGTGCCCTACACTATGTACATAATATTTTCTTGTTTGTTTGATTTTGTTTTTTCTTTTTGTGTGTGTTATGTAAATAAATGTTGCATATCAATGTGTTTCTTGTCTTCTTTGTGTGTGGCTAAGTTAAAAGAGAATATTGTGACACTTCAACATTTGGCTAACCTTCTATCCATATTCCTTGAGTCGGTTATATATTTTGTTCGATGAAGTTCTGACACAAAATATGATCCTTCCATGAGGAGAGTTTTATTTAAACCATGAACCTGTGTCTATTAAGGAAAACCTCATGCCCACACTCAATGTTTTATCTTATTATGTTGTCATGCCTATCCAATTAGTAGAGGAGGAGAAGGGGAAACATCTAAACGAGAAAACCTAAATCATAGGTATCTATATGCTTCTTTGAAGGAACAACCTCTTTTTCTCTCAATAAGTTGGGATCCCTTTTCCACCCAAAAATTAATAAATTCCAATGCACAGTCCTATAAAATAAACTAATAAAGGTGGAAGAACAAAAACACTTCCTATGTAGAGAGGTGAGGATAGCAACTCTACCGGGGTACTGTCGAGGTTAGATGGTAGAGCAGAGATGTTTTTATTCTTGTAGTGACTTCATCAGGGTACTCTCCAAGCTTGTTGGTAGCGGAGCAACACCAGAGATGGAAAAACATACTCTAAAAGTCTTAAGCTCGTGAAATTCACTACCCTTCCCAAATTGAAACTTTGTGAAATCGCTCAATCTTATGGTGTGTTCAATCAAGAGAGCTATAGAGGGGACCATTTTTATTCATAGGATAAGTTGGGAGACCAAGGTAATATACATGATGAATCAATACTCCCTGAAGAATCAAGACCTTGCACAAAAGAGTTAACCAAGGCAGAGAAACTGGAATCTACCAGTGTGTCACCAAGTGTTGTTGTTGCTTCAACATCCTCCAAAATTTTGGGTTATGCTCAATTTTATAAGCTTCCTTAGTCTTGTACATTGTCATTACAAAATGTGAAATTGATTCCATGTGCTTTATTGAGGATTTTTTTGGCCCCTTTGCAAGATAGGAAAAATGTTGTCTTTTCACATGTCAGTTGTCGCATAATGTATATAATCCCTTTATGGTGGTTTCAAGAGGTCAAATTTGTGTAAATAGTTTTTTATAACCATGTAAAAATCTATCGCACTCATTTCCAATGTTTTAAGCACTCTCACACAACAGTCGTCACGGTCATCGCAAGTGTATCTTAAGTGTCGTACTTGATGTAAAGTTGTTGTAAAGCTACCATATGGAGGGAAATGAATTGTCACGTGTACTAGATGATCTATGTTGTTGTGTCTTCAAGAATTCTACGTGTCCAATTACAACCAATTTTTTATCACTATTCACATCAGCCTCACTGATCCCACACTTAGTAAATTTATGGAAAGCTTTCCGACCAAGCAACCTAGATTCACCCAACCTCCCTGAACTATGCACTATGTAGTATTATTGCTCAGCCATGACCTTTCCTCTTGCCTCTTCATAATGCATAGTTCCTTCCTCCATGGACCACTACATTGTGCAATTTATATGCTCAAGCCCTAGCGTTGACCCCAGAATTACATAATATTTTCTCCCAAATTCGCCTTAACTATGCATTACATAGTCTCTAGCCTCAAGCTATTCCTTGAGCTCCTAAACTATGCAACTGCAGACTGGCCCAACCTCTCTTGTCTCCCAAAACTGTGCAATGTGCTCCCCCAGTGCTCATTCCCTCATCCTGTCACATTGACCCTGGGAATTGCATAGTTTGTCCCCTCAATGGACCTTGAACTAAGCATTGTGCATTCTCAAGGCTCAAGGCTTCCATTTCCTGCTTGAACTATGCAATTGTGCAATCACTGAGCCCTTTCCCATCCTTCCATCAAATTTCGGCTCAGTCAATGGACCAGCATGCTCAATCTTAGATTAGGGGGGTTTCAGACTGATGCCATCTCATCATGAGTTAATTTCATAAGCGGGTAGATGATTATGCCATGAAAATATGATGAAGAAGGATATTAAAGAGTGAAACATGTTGAAAGACCATCTTGTTGCAGAGTACAGAAGTTGATCAATCAAGAGAAAGAAAAGGGACACCAGTTTTCGATCACCATTCAAGACTTAAGATCATGGAATATCTCTTATCACCAAGCCATGCGAAGGTGAAAAGAAGAAGACGTGTAACAGATAGTGGCAGCAGCGGCTTGAAATTGCTACATCATCAAGCAAGTCTATGTCAACATTTTCATGTCATGTCATGTCATGAGTTGTCACATGCCACACCATTGTGGTTAATGATCTAAATTGTGTCTCAAAAATGTGTTGAAAAGTGGAAGTCCAAAGGACATGTATGGAATATGAAGAGTCATGTAAAGTTAAAAATTCATAAGGAAGGTGAAGTATCACTTCCTCATTGTTATATATACACCCTCATTGTAAGGGAAATGAAATTTTCACTAGGGCTCCTCCAACAAGGCATTAAAGAGATAAGCTAGTTCTTTTGAGAAGCAAGGAGTTGCTCCAACGCTCCACTATTGGAGCTAGTGGTGTTCATTATATACATGTGCCTTGTAACTTTTACTAATATAAGAAGCACTATGGTCCAACACATTCTTCATGCATGAATTATGGGTATTTGTAAGATTATTATGTGAATGTTTGTAATTCATGTTCTTTTTCATCTCGGCTAAAGTACTTGAACTATTTTGTCTATTTTGGTAACTATCACATTGAGATTGTAATGTAATTTCTATTATCGTTGTCACATCCTTGTGGAATATTTTGCTAGATATTAGACAAATCCTCCTCATTACATTGGTTGCACCAACCGTCACATCTCTGTGGACCATTCCGCTTGATGTTGTACGGGTCCTTTTTGTTAATGTGTGTCTCTATAGGATGGTATGTTGGCATTATGGTTCTGGTATGATTATATGTTTCAGATGTTGTACTTGATGGCAACACCCATGGCATGGCTCTCATTTTTGATGAAAATAAAGAAGTACGCAGGAGAATAGTTCAGGAGGTGCGTACCCGTAGGTATACCATGCAGGGACCGCGTCCAAATACGCGGGTTACCCATTCATGGGGTGCGTACCCCAGTGCACACACTTCAAGACAGTAAAGCGCCCACACGTGGGGTTTCTCATGGTATTTAGCCGACGGTATTGTGTTATCATGGTTTTGGCCCGTGGTATTGTTTATTTTATTATTATTATTGAGCCCCATGATCCTTGATTTGAGGAAGAGCATGCCTATATAAAGCTAAGGAGATCATTTGGCTTGAGCATCTTTTGAGTATTGAATATCTTAAGATCAGATCTATTGGGTTCTCAGTTTAAAAAGCTTGATCTATAGAAGAGAAGTTGAAAGCAAATCTGTGAAGGGTGATTTCTCGAGCGCAAGATCAGATCTGAGTATCTGACTGTATTTTGGCCCTAATCAGAGGTGCGCAGGTGATCAATAGTAGCAGTGCGTGGGTACGCAGAGGCAACAAAGGTGAAGTGCGTGGGTACGCAGCGCGTCAGTTCTTCAGGTGCGTGCTTTCTGTCTAAGTACGCGGCGCGACAGTGTTTTTGGGTGCGTACTTGCGGTGACAGTACGCGGCGCATTAGTTTTTCTAGGTGCGAGCCTGCCTTGCAGTACGCGGCGCAATAGTACATTTGGGTGCGTACTGTACGCAGATCAGTGAAAGGAGCATTGCGTGGACCCGCAGTACAGCAGAAGGAACT
>APFE030786735.1:52995-101420 GCA_000404065.3 Pinus taeda | reverse complement strand
TCTCAGTATTATTGTCAACATGGTACTACTACCTCTCTCTTAGAGTCCCACTTCTCCTACCCTCTGCAGTGAAAGAAATTTGAAACACATACGATGAAACACTCACCAGGCACACCCCCCTTGATTTTCAACGACACATTTTCATTCCTCCATCTTGCTCATAGTTATAGTCAAGGCATATCTTTAAGATAACCAACAACCGGTCCATATTCTAGATGGGGATCATATCCCAGATGGTGTGAGGTCTAATTGGGACAACATATCAAGGAGACCCCTTGAATGTTGGCAGGTCCAACTCTGTCAATAGAAAGGTAGAACAATATCTAGAGTAGGTAGTGATTTGCATTCATAAGAGGTTTGTACCTCTTGGAAAGTAGTTTCTTTCTATCTTCATGGGGTCAGCGCCTCTTGTGTGTGGGTGCTCACAAAAAATTGATGTTATTAAGTAGGTGATTTATTTACATCATAATAAAAAACACATTGGTGGTTTTTTACCTTTGGGTTTCCATGTAAAACTAATTGTGTCAATATGTGTATATTTATCATGTGATGGATTGTATGTACATGTGAGTTCCTTATCTTGTTGATCATCCGTATTGTGTATGAAAGATATCACAAGTAAATGAAAGTAGTGAAAAGAGTTAAATACTTATACTTAAAATTGAAAGAACTTCACTATTACTGATTCACCACCCTCCCAATATTCCTTATTCCAACAATTTGTATTAGAGCCAAGTTCCTTCAAGAACATTCTAACCACTGGAAGGTAGGTCCATAAGGAATCCCGTCTAGGAAAGAGAGGCAAGATGCTTACTCAAGAAAGATAACAACCTTTGATGGGACAAGCTATGCCTTCTAGAAAGTTAGGATGTAATCCTATCTTATGTGTCTAGGAGTACACGTTTGGAGCTTTGTTCTAAACGTGATGAAAATGGTAAAAAAATGTATCGAAATAATTATGAAGCCAAGAATGCATTCTCTTTGGACTTAGCCAATCTGAACTCGTAAAGGTTATGCAATGTAAGTCTAGCAAGGAAGTGTGAGTCAAGGTCAATTAGAGTCATAAAGGAGATGACATGTCAAGCAAGCCAAAATTCAAACCTTCCAAATGAGGTTTGAAGGCTTTAAAATTAGTGAATATTAAAGAATAGAAGAACACTTCCTTAGAGCTGATGAGGTAACTAATATGATTATAGGACTTGGTGAAGAACTAAAGGAATATATGATTATTTAAAAGGTATTAAGATCTCTACCCATGAGATTTAATTCGAAAGTCAATATGATTGAAGAAATGGGTGATTTAGATAATCTCAAGATGGATCGGTTGCTTGGCACTGTCGTTGCCTATGAGTTGAGAGTAGGAAGAGAGAAGTATGAACCCATAGAGGCAGTGTTCAAAGTGTCCAAGAAGGCAAAGGAGCACAAATATCATTAATATTTCTCCAACTGTGAATCTGACTAGGAGCTAGCTCAATTTGCTAGGAAACTGAAGAGTGGATTAGGAAAATATAAAGGGAAGATTCCCTTTAAATGCTTTGAATTTGGGAGATTTCCAATTTTTTTGTCCAAGTGCATTACAAAGAAAAGACTAAAAAGGAAGATGATCGTAAATTTAGAAACAAATCTCAGAAACATTAGAATGAGAAATTATATATGAAAAAGGGGCTCTAATCGAAAGTGCATAGTTCAGCACCAAAGTCAGATATCGAAAACTCTTTAAAAGATGATTCAGATAAGTATTTACTTATGGAAATTGGAGCAGAATCCAAGAAAAAAAAATAATATTGACTCTAAAGAGGAATAAGAAGAAGTAGGAGTAGTGGACTTTGAAGGGGAACTCATTAGTGCTCTTGACAAGTTAAATAAGGCAAGGAGAAAGAACAAGCAACTAAAATAACAGCTACAACGTTCTAAAGAAGGTATGTACAAGTCCGAAAATGAGGATTTTTTTTATAAAAAAGAAAAACTTGAAGAAACCATTAAAACAAAAGATAGTTTAGCCTTTCTACTAGAAGAAAAACAAGGAACATGTAAGAAACTTGGAGAAGATAACCAACATTTAAAATAGGAGTTGGTCAAGGTAAAGAAGGAAATGGTATAAAAAACATGCAAAGATGAAATTATGTCCTTGAAATTAAAATTATAAGAAGCTAAATGAAAGGAAGAATTTCTTCAAGATTTAATCCATAAATGGGAATAGAACTGTTAGAGTCTCAAGGCAGAGGTTTTCTCTCTGAGAATAGATCTTCGAGAAGATGAAGAACGAGAAATGAATAAATAAAAAATTTGCAGAAGGAACAAGAAAGCTAGATTATACTCTAACCAGTCAAAGATCTTTAGGAAACAAAATAGGCCCGGGATACTCCTTACCCGAGGAATACTCTATGGGAAATATGAACTTTAGGTCTACAGGATTTGTGGAACCTCAAAGTGATGTGGAGCAAGCCAGAGAGGATCCCATCACTAGAGAAATAACTCGATCTACCCCAAGGAACCACACCAGCAAAGAATGAGTAAATCAACCAGAAAACAGAGGTACCTTCATGCACAAACTCACGAACCTTCCAACTTCAGGTACTCTCATTCATTTTGGGGTCATTGTTATAAATGTCACATTTTTGGACATAAGGATCTTTATTGTACAAGGATCAAAGTTGAAAGAGATGAAAATCTTAGATACAATTAGCATCAAAATTTTAGATCTCAGAACTCTACTCTCATAAATTAAAATGCCTTCTATTCTCTAATGAATGATGTTGAATGGTTCCAACGTAATCATTTTGGGAACAAATCAAGTGAGTGTCAAATACGGTTTGAGTACTCTTCTAAGTCTCATAACACTTGGCAACCAGCCTTTTAAAAAGATAAGGAGAATTGGAAACGAAAATATGGAAAGAGCATGGAATATGGACTTCCTCTAACAACATATAATCAAGAAAATAAATGGTATGTGGATAGTTGTTGCTCCAAGCATATGAATTGGAATAAAAGAAAATTTCTATTGCTAAAAGAAAAATAAAGAGGGAACAGTGTCACTTTTGGCAACAATGCCACAACAGGAATTAAGGGTAAGGCCATAGTTAGTCTTGATGAAAAGACTAAAGCCCAAAATGTGTTGTATGTAGAATGTATCAAGCACAATTTTCTTAGTGTAAGTTAGATGTGTGATAATGGATTTAATGTGACCTTTCTATCCAATGACTATGAGATCTAAAATGAAGAAAATGGAAAGTTGGTGGGGAAAGAAGACAAAACTCACAATAATATATATGTGTTTGATGGCACCAAAGTAATATACTATTTTAGAAAGTCGAGTGAAGCTTGGTTATGGCATAGGAGACTTGGTCATATGAATTTTGACATTCTGATAAGAGTAAGTAAGTTGGGAGTTGTGAGAGGTTTTCCAAGGCTGTCAAGACTTGATAATTGAATATGCAAGTAATGTCAATTTGGTAAGAAAATTATGACTCATTTCAAGACAAAAGATTTCTCTTCATCTAGACCACTGGAGCTAATTCACACAGATATCTGCGGCCCAACTAGAGAAAATGTCCCAAGAGGAGAAAGGTATTTTATGGTGCTTATTTTTTATTCTACCAGGGTCACTTGGATCGTTCTCTTAAAGGAAAAATCATAAGTGCTTAAACATTTAAAAAAATAAAAGCTTAAGTAGAAAATGAAAAATATCTCAAGGTCAAATGCTTAAGATCATGGAGAAGAGGAGAATACACTTCAAGAGAATTTGAAGAATTCTGTGAAGAGCATTGCATAAGGAGGGAATATTCTATGGCTAGAACTGTACAACAAAATGGAGTAGTTGAGAGAAAGAACAAAATAATCTAGGAAATGGACAGTGGTATGATGGATGAATCAAATGTACCTCACATCTTCTAGGGAGAAGCAACACAAGAAACAATGTACTTATCAAATATAACACAACTCAAGCTTAATAGTGATAAAACTCCCTATGAGTTGTGAAGGGGAAGACCTTCATCATTTGAACACTACAAGGTGTTTTGGAGCAAGTGCTTTGTCAAAAGGAATGATAAAAGTCCCAGAAATTTTGGTTAATATGTTGATGAGGCTATATTACTTGGATACTCTGCTTGAAGTAAAGGATACAAGTGTTACAACAAACGAACAAAGAGACTTGAGGATTGCATTCATGCAGTAGTAGATGAAATAACTTCACAACCTGAGTCCTCGAAAGGAAACATGAACTCAAATAGAGAAGAGAGCTCAGACATCAGGCCCTCAGATCAAGATGAAACAAATTTAGATAACAAAGACATGGAAACGAGCACAACTCCAAGGCCCAAAACACCTTCCCATACACTATGTAGTATTATTCCTCAGCCATGACCTTTCCTCTTGCCTCTTCATAATGCATAATTCCTTACTCCAAGGACTGCTACATTGTGCAAGTTCTGTGCTCAAGCCCTAGCCTTGACCCCAGAATTACGCAATATTTTCTCCCAAACTAGCCTTAAATATGAACTACGTAGTCTCTAGCCTCAAGCTATTCCTTAAGCTCCTAAACTGTTCAACTGCAGACTGGCCCAACCTCTCTTATCTCCTAGAACTGTGCAATGTGCTCCCGAGTGCTCATTCCCTCATCCTATCACATTGACCCTGAGAATTGCGTAGTTTGTCCCCTCAATGCATCTTGAACTAAGCATTGTGCAGTCTCAAGGCTCAAGGCTCCCATTTCCTGCTTGAACTATGCAATTGCGTAATCACTGAGCCCTTTCCCAACCTCCCATCCAATTTCGGCTTAGTCAATGGACCGGCATGCTCAATCTTAGATTAGGGGGTTTCAGACTGATGTCATCTCATCATGAGTGAATTTCATAAGAAGGTAGCTTATTATGCCATGAAAATATGATGAAGAATGATATTAAAGAGTGAAACATGCTGAAAGACCATCTTGTTGTAGAGTACACAGGTTGATCAATCAAGAGAAAGAAAAGGGACACCAGTTTTTGATCACCATTCAAGACTTGAGATCATTGAATATCTCTTATCACCGAGCCATGCGAAGGTGAAAAGAAGAAGACCTGTAATAGACAGTGGCAACAGTGGCTTGAAATTTCCACATCATCAAGCAAGTCTATGTCAACATTTTCACATCATGTCATTTCATGAGTTGTCACATGCCACACCATTGTGGTTAATGATGTAAATTGTGTCTCGAAAATGTGTTTTAAAGTGGAAGTCCAAAGGACATGTATGGAATATGAAGATTCATGTACAATTCAAAATTCATTAGGAAGGTGAAGATTCATAAGGAAGGTGAAGATTCATCAGGGAGGTGAAGATTCATAAGGAAGTTGAAGATTCATAAGGAAGGTGAAGTATCACTTCCTCATTGTTATATATACACCCTCATTGTAAGGGAAATGGAATTTTCACTAGGGCTCCTCCAGCAAGGCATTAAAGAGATAAGCTAGTTCTTTTGAGAAGCAGGGAGTGGCTCCAACACTCCACTATTGGAGCTAGTGGTGTTCATTGTATACATGTGCCTTGGAAATTTTACTAATATAAGAAGCACTATGGTCCAACATGTTCTTCATGCATGAATTATGGGTATTTGTAAGACTATTATGTGAATGTTTGTAATTCATGTTTTTTTTCATCTTGGCTAAAGTACTTGAACTATTTCGTCTATTTTGGTAATTATCACATTGAGAATGTAATGTAATTTCTATTATCGTTGTCACATCCTTTTGGAATATTCTGCTAGATATTAGACAAATCCTTCTCATTACATTGGTTGCACCAACCATCACATCTCTGTGGACTATTCTGCTTGATGTTGTACGGGTCCTTTTTGTTTATATGTGTCTCTATAGGATGGTACTACTACCTGTCTCTTAGAGGCCCACTTTTCCTACCCTCCGCAGTGAAAGAAATTTGAAACACATACGATCAAACACTCACCAGGCACACCCACCTTGATTTTCAGCGACACATTTTCATTCCTCTATCTTGCTCATAGTTAGAGACAAGGCATATCTTTAAGATAACCAACAACCAGTCCATATTTTATATGGGGATCATATCCTAGATGGTGTGAGGTCTAATTGGGACAACACATTAGGGAGACCCTTTGAATGTTGGCGGGTCCAAATTTGTCAACAGAAAGGTAGAACAGTGCCTAGAGTAGGTGATGGTTTGCATTCATAAGAGGTTTGTACCTCTTGGAAAGTAGGTTCTTTCTATCTTCAGGGGGTTTGCGCCTCCTGTGTGTGGGTGCTCACAAAAAAATTGATGTGATTAAGTAGGTGCTTAGTTTACATCATAATAAAAAACACATTGGTGGTTTTTTTCCCTTTGGGGTTCCATGTAAAAATAATTGTGTCAATATGTGTATGTTTCTCATGTGATGGATTGTATGTACATGTGAATTCCTTATCTTGTTGATCATTTGTATTGTGTATAAAAGATATCACAAGTAACTCAAAGTATTGAAAAGAGTTAAATACTTATACTTAAAATTGAAAGAACTTCACTATTACTAATTCACGACCCTCTCGGTATTCCTTATTCTAACAATTTGTATTAGAGCCAAGTTCCTTCAAGAACATTCTAACCATTGGGAGGTAGATCCATAAGGAATCATGTCTAGGAAAGAGAGTCAAGATGCTTACTCAAGAAAGATAACAATCTTTGACGGGACAAGCTATGCCTTCTGGAAAGTTAGGATGTAATCCTATCTTATGTGTCTAGGAGTAGATGTTTGGAGCTCTGTTCTAGTATATTATGATTTCCCTAATGTCCCTTCGACTGATGCAAATGGTAAAAAAATGTATGGAAATAATTATGAAGCCAAGAATGCATTCTCTTTGGACTTAGTCAATCTGAAATCGTAAAGGTTATGCAATGTAAGTCTACCAAGGAAGTGTGAGTCAAGCTCAATCAGAGTCATAAAGTAGATGACAAGTCAAGCAGGCCAAAATTCAAACCTTCCAAACAAGGCTTGAAGGCTTTAAAATTAGTGAATATTAAAGAATAGAAGAACACTTCCTCAGAGCTGATGAGGTAACCAATATGACTATAGGACTTGGTGAAGAATTAAAGGAATATATGATTATTCAAAAGGTCTTAAGATTTCTACCCATGAGATTTAATACCAAAGTCTTTGTGATTGAAGAAATGGGTGATTTAGACAATCTCAAAGATGGATCGGTTGCTTGGTACTCTCACTGCCTATGACATGATAGTAGGAAGAGAGAAGTATGAACCCATAGAGGTAATGTTCAAAGTGTCCAAGAAGGAAAAGGAGCACAAATATCATTAATATTTCTCCAACTATGAATCTGATTAGGAGCTGGCTCAATTTGCTAGGAAACTGAAGAGTGGCTTAGGAAAATATAAAGGGAAGATTCTGTTTAAATGCTTTGAATTTGGGAGATTTCCAATTTTTTTGTCCAAGTGCCATTACAAAGAAAAGGCTGAAAAGGAAGATGACCATAAATTTAGAAACAAATCTTAGAAACATCAAAAGGAAAAGTTATATATGAAAAAGGGGCTCTAATCTAAAGTGGATAGTTCAACACCAAAGTCAGATATCGAAAACTCTTCAGAAAATGATTCAGATAAGTATTTACTTATGGAAATTGGAGCAAAATCCAAGAAACAAAATATTATTGACTCTGAAGAGGAATAATAAGAAGTAGGAGTAGTGGACTTTGAAGGGGAACACATCAGTGCTCTTGACAAGTTAAAGAAGGCAAGGAGAAAGAACAAGCAACTAAAATAACAGCTACAACGTTCTAAAGAAGGTATGTCCAACTCTGAAAATGAGGATTTTTTTATCAAAAAGAAAAACTTGAAGAAACCATTAAAAGAAAAGATAGTTTAGCCTTTCTACTAGAAGAAAAACAAGGAACATGTGAGAAACTAGAAGAAGAGAACAAGCGTTTAAAATAGGAGTTGTTCAAGGTAAAGAAGGAAATGATATAAAAAACATGCAAAGATGAAATTATGTTCTTGAAATTAAAATTATAAGAAGCTAAATGAAAGGAAGAAGTTCTTCAAGATTTGATCCATAAATGGGAAGAGAATTGTTAGAGTCTCGAGGCAGAGGTTGTCTCTCTGAGAACAGATCTTCGAGAAGATGAAGAACAAGAAATGAATAAATGAAAAATTTGCAGTAGGAACAAGAAAGCTAGATCATACCCTAAGCGGTCAAAGATCTTTAGGAAACAAAATAAGCTCGGGATACTCCGTACCTGAGGAATACTCTATGGGAAAGATGAACTTCAGGTCTACAGGATTTGTGGAACCTCAAAGTGATGTAAAGATGTATCATGAAATAATCAAAGAAGGCAAAAAGGGATCAAGCCAGAGAGGATCCCATCACTGGAGAAATAACTTGATCTACCCCAAGGAACCACACCAGAAAAGAATGAGTAAATCAGCCAGGAAATAGAGGTACCTTCATGCACAAACTCAAGAACCTTCCAACCTCATGTACTCTCATTAATTTTATGGTCATTTTTATAAATGTCACATTTTTGGACATAAGGAATTTTATTGTACAAGGATCAAAGTTGAAAGAGATGAAAATCTTAGATACAATTAGCATCAAAATTTTAGATCTCAAAACTCTACTCTCAGAATTTAAAATGCCTTCTCTTCTCTAATGAATGATGTTGAATGGTTCCAACATAATCATCTTGGGAACAAATCAAGTGAGTGTCGTATAAGGTTTGAGTACTCTTCTAAGTCTCATAACACTTGGCAGCCAGCCTTTCAAAAATATAAGGAGAATTGGAAATGAAAATATGGAAAGAGAATGGAATATGGACTTCCTCTAACAACACATAATCAAGAAAATAAATGGTATGTGGATATTTGTTTCTCCAAGCATATGAATTGGGATAATAGAAAAATTCTATTGCTAAAAGAAAAATAAAGAGGGAACAATGTCACTTTTGGCAATAATGCCACAACAAGAATTAAGGGTAAGCGCATTGTTAGTCTTGATGAAAAGACTAAAGCCCAAAATGTGTTGTATCTAGAATGTCTCAAGCACAATTCTCTTAGTGTAAGTTAGATGTGTGATAATGGATTTAATGTGGCCTTTCTATCCAATGACTATGAGATCTAAAATGAAGAAAATGGAAAGTTGGAGGGAAGAGAAGACAAAACTCACAATAATATATATGTGTTTGATGACTCCAAACTAATATACTATTATATAAAGTTGAGTGAAGCTCGGTTATGGCATAGGAGACTCGGTCATATGAATTTTGACATTCTGATAAGAGTAAGAAAGTTGGGAGTTGTGAGAGGTTTTCCAAGGCTATCAAGACCTGATAATTCAATCTGCAAGTCATGTCAATTTGGTAAGGAAATTATGACTCATTTCAAGACAAAAGAGTTCTCTTCATCTAGACCACTGGAGCTAATTCACACAGATATTTGTGGCCCAACTAGAGAAAAAGTCCCAAGAGGAGAAAGGTATTTTATGGTGCTTATTTATGATTTTACCAGGGCCACTTGGATCATTCTCTTAAAGGAAAAATCACAAGCATTTAAACATTTAAAAAAATTAAAGCTCAAGTAGAAAATGAGAAAGATGTCAAGGTCAAATGCTTAAGATCATGGAGAAGAGGAGAATACACTTCAAGAGAATTTAAAGAATTCTGTGAAGAGCTTGGCATAAGGAGGCAATATTCTGTGGCTAGAACTGTACAACAAAATGGAGTAGTTGAGAGAAAGAACAATACAATCTAGGAAATGGCCAGAGATATGATGGATGAATCAAATGTACCTCACATATTCTAGGGAGAAGCAACACAAGAAACAATGTACCTATCAAATATAACACAACTCAGGCCTAATAGTGATAAAACTCCCTATGAGTTGTGGAAGGGAAGACCTGCATCAGTTAAACACTACAAGGTGTTTGGGAGAAAGTGCTTTGTCAAAAGGAATGATAAAAATCCTAGAAAGTTTGGTTAATATATTGATGAGGGTATATTACTTGGGCACTCTACTTGAAGTAAAGGATACAAGTGTTACAACAAATGAACAAAGAGGGTTGAGGATTGCATTGATGTAGTAGTAGATGAAATAACTTCACAACTTGAGTCCTCCAAAGGAAACATGAACTCAAATAGAGAAGAGATTTCAGACATCAGGCCCTCAGATCAAGATGAAACAAATTTAGATAACAAAGACATGGAAACGAGCACAACTCCAAGGCACAAAACACCTTCCAAGTATGTATAGAAAGAACGCACTGAGTGTCAAATTCTTAAGGATCAAAGACTTGGTGTTTAGACAAAGAAGAAATTTTTTCGAAGTTCAAGTTGTCTAAATCTTTCTTTGCTATCTTAGGTTGAGCCTAAAAAACTCAGCCATGCAAGTGAGGATAATTTTTGGATGAGAGCTATGAATGAAGAACTTGGCCAAATTGAGAAGAATGACACTTGGGAGTTTGTCCCGAGATCCAAACGAAAAAATGTCATAGGTACAAAATGGATCTTCAAACATAAGCTAAATGAGGACGGTCAAGTAATTAGGAACAAGGCTTGATTATTTTGAAAAGGGTATGCCCAGATAGAAGGGATAAATTTTGAGGAAACCTTTCTACCAATAGCTATACTAGAATCTATCTGAATGTTTATTGCCTTTTCAATTTATTAAAAAATCAAGGTATATTAGATGGATGTGAAGTCAAAAATTTTCAATGGAGATATGGAAGAAGAAGTTTATATTGAGCATCTAGAAGGATTCATGCTCATCGAAAATGAAGGGTTTGTGTGAAAACTAAAAAAGGCCTTATATGAACTCAAACAAGCTCCCAAATCCTGGTATGCAAGATTGGATTGATATTTCAATAACAAGGCTTTAAGAAAGGTAATGTCGAAAACACTATCAACATAAAGTCTAAAGATGATCATATACTAATATTAGTTGTGTATGTGGATGACATAATCTTTGGCAACGATCTGGAACAATTGTGACATGAGTTCACAAACTATATGTAGACAAAGTATGAGATACCCATTATTGCAAAATTGTCCTTCTTCTTAGGACTGCAAAATTTTCAGTCAAACTATCGAGTATTTATCTCCCAATCCAAATACCTACGAGAAAATATGAAGAATTTTCAATTAGAAGATTGCAAGCCAGTTAGCACTCCTATGGTTATAGGATGCAAATTGTGGAAGGAACATGAGACACCACTGATAAATGAGACTAAGTATATATCAATGATAGGAAGCTTGTTGTATCTCACAGCTTCAAGACTAGACATCATGCAAGAAGTCGGTCTTGTGTCCATATTTCATGCTTTCCCTAATGAAAATTATGTCATTGTTGTCAAAAGAATTTTTAAATATCTTCAAGGAAAAATTGATTATGGACTGTGGTATGTTAAAAGAAAATAGTTTAATTTGAATGCCTATACTAATGCTGATTGGGCAGTCAATATTGATGACAAGAAGATCAACTCTGGCGAGACATTCTTTCTGGGAAATTGCTTAGTGTCCTGGGTCCGCAAGAAACAAAACTCCATTTCTTTATCAACTGTTGGAGCAAAATATATTGCATTTGCCACTTGTTTCTAACAAATTATATGGATGAAGAAGACCTTAAAGGACATTAAGGATGAGTTTACTAATCCCATTCCAATCATGTGTGATAATACTAGTGCCATCAATATCTCTAAGTATCATGTCATGCACTCAAAGACTAAGCACATCCCTATCAAGTTCCATTTCTTAAGAGAGCATGTTGTAGCTAATGTTGTTCGACCTAAATATGTGGCCACTAAATACAATATTGAAGACATATTTACTAATAAACTAGTAAAAGAACCCTTTGAATATATCAACAACTAGATAGGATTTGTGACTCCTCCTCCCAAATGACTCAACTATAATATGTGTTGGTAGCTACTCAAAATGTGGGATCAATTGAAGAAAATGATGCAATGGTTTAGGGGGATTTTTCAAGAGCATCCTTTTCCATTGATTCCAAAGGGGGAGAATATTACTGCTACATCAGAGAAGAAAACAATAAAGAAGACCATGCCTAAGTCCATGGGGAGCTTATTTTGTTGTCGTCAATGCTAAATGGGGCAATTGTTGGACAATTGAAATTTTCTGATTGATTGGTGGAACTTGTAATGTTGGGATTGATTTCAACTATAATATCATTGAGGAAGATTCTAGGTGGATATTTTTTAGCCATGTTTCAGGTAGAAAATAGTTTGAAAGACTGCATCAGACCTTCTCCATTGGAAAGTGCTCAAAAAGAGATTTGCAATGGTCTGTGGAATTCCATGAATGGGTGCAGGGATGAAACATTATTGACTATAGAAGAGATTATGTTGTTTCCATCAATGCCAAAGGGGGAGATTTTTGGAAAATTTTCATATTTTGATTGATTAGTGGCATTTGGTATGTTGGCGTTGATGTCAACTCGACTACATTGAGGTAGAGTCCAAGAAGACAGTTTGTAGCCATGTTTCAGGTAAAAAATGGGCTGAGATATTGCATCGGAACTTGTCCACTGGAAATTTCTTAGAAAAAGCTTTCCAACGGTATGTGGAAGTCCATGAATGGGTCATGGGATCAAAAGTTATTGAAATTCGAAGTAAGGACCTTGAAGTCCTTAGGAGGAGGCTAAATTTCAAACCCTGAATTTCAGGACCTCAGAACCCAAGCAAATATCAGAGCAGGCCGAATATCAAAGCTTTGGGAGGTCAGATTATCAAAGGACATATATTTCTTAACCTCACTATAATTGTTCATTTGATAAAGTTCTGATATGATACCAGGGATTAGATTCATGGAAGACTGAAACATCAGGAGATCCGAATATTAGAGGTCAGAATATCAGAGGCTGAATTTTTTGTAACTCTGTTGTAATTCCTTTTCATGAAAGTCCTAATGCCAGGGGGATGAATCTTGGAATGTCGGATATTGGAAGGGTTGAATATCAAATCATGCATAACATCGTGGAGCAGGAAGAACATCAAACGATCAGAGGTTAGAGCCTCATAACTTCTTGTTAATGCATTCTTTTGGAAAGCATCGAGGGATGTGGGGAACAATAATTAGAAAGGAATTTGGTAGCAAAACCAAAGAACCAGGGACCCATTCTCTCTCCTCTAACAAGACACATGGCAATAGGTGATTGCCCCTCAGGAGGTGACGGCAGAAGATAATGTCAACATGATGTGGTAGTACATAGGACACGTGACAGGAAGATTCAACACTATTGGGTGGCTTGATTGGGGAATCTAAGTGACACATGTCACCACAAAGGAGATTCCACGTGAATATGATGACATGAGCATGACGTCATTTTAGAGGTTGAAATATTGGACGCTAGGATTGCATAAGTTCTTTGTAATTGTTTTTTTAATAAAGTCTTGATACCACGAAGCTCCGATGTTTAATAGAGTTTGGTTGTGGAAACCCAAAGAAATAAGGGCACATAGTAGGGCTTAACACCTAAGAGCTATGGAGATTCCACGTGAGTTTTTCAAACCCCAGAGATTTTGTAACTTTTTTCAAATTGTAATTTGAGAAAAGTTATGATGTTAGGGGCTTTCAATGTGTTTGGCACTTGGTCGTGAAAGCTTGAAGAACTAAGGGAAAAGAGCGATAACACATGAGATAGGCCTCTGATAGGTTATGAAGGGATTATCACCTAAATGTTGTGTCATCGGTCATAGCAACCAATCCCATGGAGGAAAAACAATGAGAAGCTAAGCTCAAGGGGCTAAAGTTGAATCGAAATCCCCTGATTTCGTAAGGTCACTGTCAAAAAAGTTATGAAATGAGAGGCTTTGATACTACAACACAAAAGAATTCAAGGATGTATTATTCGAAAGCTATGGAGTTGGTAGCTCGAATAAACGGTGACTATTAAGATCGATGGAGAAGTGTGTTGGGCCTTTCAAAATTTGAACTAAGCTACCTATGATCTCCCCGCGCACACCTTATTGAATTAAATGAATAACAGATAAGCCATGTCGAAGTACCTGTCAAGATATGTGAGCCATGAATAAGCATGGAGGGCCTTGTTGGAGTGTGCAGTTTGACTGAGAATTAATTCTCACTATGCATAAATTCTTAGGAGATAATTCCTAGTGTCTAATGTAGGGAAAATGGCCAAATCAGATGCAATAGCATAGTACAGATCCATGCTATGTGTACAAGCAGAGTTTAATGGAAGAACACCTTGAGTCTATAGCTTGACTAAGATTTAATTATCCATATGGAAGAACACTAAGGTGCCCACTCCTTGAATTAACTTAGCTTCCATTTCTGAGAAAATAAGTACACTTGGGTATTATGAAGGAAAATAGAGGCAACATCAACCAGGGTACAACAGAGGAACAAAACTTGGGATTTCCACTGAGCAATTTGGGGGATACGATATTGTTGTGCGAGCTAAAGAGAGTGGAGTGGAGCATGCAGATGTTGAGAAAATGACCCAAGTATGAGTAAGACAGAGTGTTGCATAGAGTTATGATTAAGAACTAAAGCAGCAGCAAGGAGCACAATTCAGAGACGAGGGGTAGAGAGGGCCTCTACTATTATGTGAAGCAAAGAGTTCCTGTGGAAATGAAGATGGCCAAAAGTAGAAGTATGATACTACAATGAATCCAATTTTTATTTCTCTGTATATGTAATTACGCCTATTTTAGTTGAAGATTGTATGAAGGGTAGAATAATGGCTAGAGTAGGTGGTGTCCTCCATTCATAAGAGGTTGGTGCCTCTTGGCAAGTAGGTGCTTTCTATATTAAGGGGGTCAATTCCTCATATGAGTGGGTTCTCACAAATAAATTGATGTGATTAAGTAGGTGCTTGATTTACATCATAATAACAAACATATTGGTGGTTTTTTCCCTTTTGGTTTCCACATAAAAATACCTATGTCAATATGTGTATGTTGCTCATGTGATGGATTGTATGTACATGTGAAAGCTTTATCTTGCTAATCATTTGTATTGTGTATGGAATCTCTCTCAAGTAACTAACCATAGTGAAAAAAGTTAAATAATTATAATTGAAATTGAAAGAACTTCATTATTACTAATTCACCCCCATCTCAATAATTCCTTATTCCAACATAGGTTTTTCAAAATATTTTCTCTTATTGGTATATTTCTTTTACTCCCATCTCACATTTATTCTTCTTCATCACATGATCTCTTTTGACACCTATGGACACCATTTGTTTCCTAGCCCATGTGTGGTTCCTTCTCCATCAGATTTAGATTGGTATGGTGAGCATACACCACCTTTAGCAAAAGAGATTATCTCTTTAGTAGTCTCATCTATACCTCCTAACACTAGTCAGAAAATCCATCACAATGTGGAATATAACTAGGATACTTCCCATCACTCCACCTCTTCCACATGAATCCCTCAATGACAAGTCTCATTCCTAGCATGCCATCTTCGTGATCATGGATCATCTTGATAATCCTAGGGATATTGTTCCTCTAGATGCCTCAATTTTCCTCGATTCAGAAAGGGTGGATATTAGCAATGTGAAACTTGAATCAACCTAGGGGGCACTTTTTTAGCGGTCCTTGGAAGTGGCACCCTTAGACCAAGTCAAGTATTGTGTTTCTGAAACTAAATTTTCCAATGAATTGTCCAACTCAAATTTACCTCTCAAATAGTGTATTTTACCCACTTTATGTCTTAATAATATACTTCAAAGAGTTGCACTATCTCATGAAACTAATAACATTTTATGTCCTCAGGTCATTCCTAATAATCCCACGATTCTAGGTTTTTCCTGGTATCATCAACCTTTAGGAATCATGAAGTTGAGATTTATATGGCATGGAACCATCTTCATGTGCCATATGGTAACCATAACAATCCATGAGTCCATGTATGGGAATCCTTGGCTTGTGCTTGACACTAGGCACACCTTGATGTGACCTATTAGATTGTTTTGTGTGCGTACGTAATGTACATAAGAGTGTTTGTGATGCTTTTATGTTTTTTGTTTTTGTTTTCATTTTATGTGTGATGCGAGCACTATTTCTCCTCATATATGAAAAAAATCCAAAAAAAATAATAAATCAAAACATGTGGTCCTATTTTTACCTAATCCATTTTTATTTTCTTTCATTATGTGATTTAACCGTCTGTCTAGTCTTTCTCGAAGGTTTTTATAGGATAGGGTGGCATTTTAACTATGAAATATACCAGACCTTGGGTGTGTTTCTCTTGAACCTAGCATATAGGGGTAGGCCTCTCATTTGCATCTTCATTATATTATTGTTTGTCATTATTATCTTAATTGTGCCTTAGGTCGAACCATGTTAAGTTGAGATATTAGCCTCTCTTTTATGCACATAATAACTTGGTGTTAGATCTCCCCTATACATCGGTACCCTAGATTAGCACCTTTGCTTCATGTTGGTGTCCATGCAACATATCCATTCTTAGAATCCCTCCATTCAACCCATCATGACTTAAAATATGAGCCTCATTTTCCCTTCTTCGTCAACTTCTTGCTTTACCCCAAGATGATTCCACATTTCTACACCTTAATATTACTTCTTCATTTTAGCCTTACTTATCCATGTTCATAAGTCTTGATTTCATTTTACCACCATTGTCATAGTATTCTTGTCCTTTTCATTTTTTTCATGGTGTTCTTACCTTTCTTAGAAGGTTCGTTGTGATGAGTGGTTTTACAGATTAGCTTCCTTGCCTCCTTACACTTAGGGTAAATCTGTCATCTTGAAATAGTTGCTACCCTTTATGCCACGCGTTCCCCCATGACAATCTTAACAATGTAAACTTTGAAATGAGAACTTTAAACTCAAAACAAGATTTCTAGCCAAAAATCCCCAAAAGAACATGAAAAATGGTCCAAAAAATGAAAAGTGTGTATTTTGGAATGATGTTTTAGTTTTTTGAGGGTTAATTTTCAACATATTTAAAAAATGGCAGTAGAAACAATTTTTTTGTGCAAATTAAATGAAATAAACACACTAATGTTTTTGGTAGAATAACATTGTTCTTTCTAAGATATAATTTCAACATTTTTTAATAATGACATTATAGATAAAATAATGAGATCTGAAACACATTAAAATAACAACAGTTTTCGTCCATGTCATTAAACATATAATAACATGACACTAAAGATCGTTAAAATTCTAATTATTTTCAACCACAATATTAAAGAAAAAAAGGAATTGATTTTTTTTCAACCATAGAATTAAAAAAATCACATTTAAACCATGACATTATGAACAATTTACATGACTAAATTAATCAAAATATAAATACTTGTAGATTTAATGAAACATAAATTATATCTCTAAGTTACTGTTGCCTTGTGCATACTATAAACAAATAAATTCATCATAGTTAAAACATATAAGACAACAAACCTAATAATGACTCATAACTTCATGTAACATCATATGGAAATCAAAATTTTTATTTCAAGATACCATGCAAACATTAGTTATATAAATTTTCTTAGACAATTATTCAAAATCACACATATATTCTTGCACACCATAAGAATTCACATCATGAGATGAATGACTGGATGTAGATGAAAATGTTCCATATTCTTCTCCTTCATCAACTAATGCCCCATTTGAGTCCACATGCATGCCCACCATTTCAGGTTTCAAAATTATTCTAGATCTACGACTGTGTTCAGTAGACTCCCATCTCAACATTATTCCTTTTGATAGAAACCTCTTCAGAATCTCTATCATCCTGAAGCAAAGAGTTCCTCTCTTTGTTAAATTGAAATCTTAAATAAGTATGTCAACATCCTCCAATTTTAAGAGGTTTGCGTGGCGACGATTTATATTTGTATCCTTTCTTTTCCTTTTTCTCAGAATCAGTCCCCTAGCTTTCCAGGGGGGCGTTTTGTGCCAAGCACGCCCACCCATAGGCACAACTACCTGTGGAGGGGTGCGCCCGACAGTAGGCATGCCTGGAGCAAAATGGCCCCCTAGCAGGCCAGGGGACCAATTTTGGGAATCAACCCCCTGACCTTTCGGGGGCCGATTCCTGCGATACAAGGGGTCGATTATGAGAATCGACCCCCGACAGGCTAGGGGGTCGATTCCAAGAATCAACCCCCTATTCTATGGGTTTTTTTATATCAGGCAGGCATGCCCATCCACAGGCACAAGGCGGGCATGCTCACCACCGGGCATACCCACCAAGAGGCAATTGTGCCCGTGGGTAGGTGCGCTGAGCCATGGGCATGCCTGCCTGACGCAACACGGTCCCTTAGCAGGCTAGGGGGCCAATTCTTAGAATTGTCCCCTTTGCCTACCATGGGGCTGATTCCCAGAATCATCCCTGGGCAAGCCTGGGGGTTGATTCTTAGAAATCAACCCCTGGGCCCGCTGGGGGCCGATTCTAAGAATTGGTACCTCGTAGGCCACGGGGCGATTCCAAGAATCGGTCCCCAGCAGGCCAGGGGGCGATTTTGGGAACCGCCCCCCTGGACTGCCAGGGGGTTGTTTTTCACTGACCAAGCATGCCCATGGCAGGGTGCACCCGCCCACAGGCCTGTGGCCTACTGGGGGCCATTTTGCACCAGGAAGGCATGCTCACGACTGAGCGTGCTTGCTAACAGGTACAAATTTCTGTGGGAGGGCATGACCGACAGTGGGCATGCCTGCCCAATGCAAAATGACCCCATGGCATAGAAATTCTCCCCCTGGCCTACCTAAGCCGATTCTGGGAATCGGTAACCTACCTCCAGGGTTTGATTCCAGGAATCGGTAACCTACCCTACCGGGGTTTGATTCCAGGAATCAACCCCTGGCGGGACAAGGGGTTGATTCCCTGGCATGAGAGGGTGACAATTTTTGGAATCGGTCCCTAGTAGGCTAGGGGTTGATTCCCAGAATCAGCCCCCTGGCCTGCTGGGGGTCGATTCTCTGAATCGGCATCAACAGGCTAGGGGGTTGTTTTGCACCAGGCGGGCATGCCCTACCGATGCAAAACGGCCCCCCTTAAAGGCCAGGGTGCTTGCGGACGATTCTCAAGTTCTATATCAACACAAAAACATTTTTATCTCATATTTAAAAAGGTATGTTTATTTATACATTCATTTTTATTCAACTGTATACTAGTTTTCTTTTACAACTTAGACATATATTTGTTTATTTCATTAAATATGAAGGAGGATGCAAATGGAGCACCAGATAGTTCCATAATCTTTATTGAAGAAAATGAGATGGAAAGAATGGGAAAGTAATGTCTTAGTAATGTTCAACTTGATCTTAGTCTTACTCATTTCATTTGGAATGGGCTTGAGACTATTCAATATCAAATATTACAAGGTGATTGTGAATACATTATTAAACTCATACCTAAAAGGGCTTATTCCCTAGTTATTGCAAATATTCCTCATGGTTTTAGTATCTCAAACATTGACTATGATAGTGACCCTTATACTTATCAAGCTCTTAGTAAAGTAGTTGTGGAATTTGTAGAAGTCACAACCTCACCATTATGGGGATTTGTGACATTTCATTTAGACACCCAATTTCCAATGTTATTAACAAGCTTCAAGGGAAAATCAAACTCAAGGATGCAACTTACATGGTAAGACATTGAAATTGTATGTTCGATTAATGTTAAAAAAATCATTTTTGTACAAGTTAATTAAACTTTTACTATTTCATGTTACAAGCAAAAGTCAAATCTTATTAACTGTGGAGATAAACCAATTATAAGTGATTGCGAGTTTATCCATGTTGAAAGTTAGAAAAAAGATGATAGCTATTAGCCTATGCTTCTTAATCAAGTAGATGGAAAGAGTCATAGACAAGTACTAGTATACGATTTTTTGTAAAAGAACTAACATATGAAGATAAATAAGAAAAATGAGAGATAGTTAACATGTATCAAAAACTACAGCCTTTGATTAAATATCTTATATAATTATGCTCAAACGAAGGAGATTGGGTTCTGGATTTATTCTCAGGCTCAGGTAAGTTTTATTAAATAAAATTTAATTTCAACATCTTGTTTATTATTTTATATGTGATTATATTAATTTACTTAATTAGGTACAACACTAGCATGTTTCTTACAAAAATAAAGAAATTTCATTGCCATTGAAAAAGATCCCATACAGTGCAAATTTATTGAGCAAAAAATTAATGCTCTTCAATTTATTCCAGATGCAATGCAAGAAGTGGGGTGGAGGAAAGGGGATTTAAATGAATCACGTGTGGAAAAAAATGCTAAGGAACCTCAACCACCATTAGATGAAATGATTGGAAAGGCATGCATTGGGAGATTCACAAACATCAAAGATCCATCAGAAGAGGAAAATGAGAAAACTGAAGCATAAAATACTGTGGAAGAAGACAATGATGAAACTCTAGAAGATGAAGAGTTAGGATTAGATGATATTATTGATTAAATTTAAGTTATGCTTGTAAATCAAGCTCATTTTTTGTAACTATTAATTAGTTATACTTGTAATGTTTTGACTTTGACATTTTATGAGAAGAATAATTATTCAATTAATGTTGTTATATGTTCAATATTTGTATTATGTGATTTTCACATTAATTTTAATGTGAATCAATGTTTTTTGAAAAAAACTCTCATTATTATTATTTTTTCACATGAAATTCATAAAAAAACTACTATTTAACCTTTTTTTTGTTAAAATTTTCCTATAAAAATTGTGATTTTGACATGTCATTTTTAGCAAAAAAGTCTTAAAATGTGTATTTTTTTTGTTATATTTATGTTCAAAATGTGTATTTTTATGTCAATTGTTAAAATTTAATTTTTTTACAGAGAATTATTTGATGTGCACTGGAGAATTAATTAACGATATATAAATATATATAAGATCGAAACTTTAAAACATCAACCTTTTTTTTTTTAAACTATGCAAGAAAATAAATATCTCACTACAAAAAAGGAAAACAAAAAAAATATGAAGAAGATTACTACTTCAAAAATTGTTAAATTTAGAAAATAATTATTCACATTTAACACATTAGAAAATTTAAAGTAAAAAAATAAGTCTTATAAAAAAGGGCTTGATCTTGCATCAACACATTTTAAAATCAGCCTGAAAATCACTAACATTTTAAAAACAATGTACATAAAAAAATTTAAAGTGTGAAAAAACTACGCTAAAATATGTGTGTGTGTGTGTGTGTGTGTGTGTATTTTGAATCAACACTTTTCAAAGTCAGTTGATTTTTTTGCTACCTCAAAAAAATGGGTACTTGTATCAGTTCACATTTCAAAGCTTACATTGTTGCTTCCTTTATGTCTTTCATATGCTTATTAAACACTGAAAGATACTAAGTACCCTTTATCTCTTTTTTGGGCTCTTTAAAACTAAATTAAAAATGAACTATTGAGCTTACTTGTCTTCTCTTTCATGCTTATTAACTATGAAGGAGAATAAAAAGAGAAAAAGGGAAGGAAATTATTTTCTTGAGTTTTAGTCAAAGTGGTAGAATTAGTCACATCACACTTGAATATGGAACTTGTTTGAGTCATTTCCTTACAACTGGGTTTTAACTTTCCTAAGAGTTGTACCATACATATGAGTATGTCTACTCCGTCGGCTAGTTACACTTCCAGTCACTATGGAGAATTCTTCAATGCCTCCTATATTTTTGCACGATATCACATGGTGCTCATGAGCCAATGTTACATAGTCACTTTTGTTTAATTCCATTAATGATTATGTACTCAAGAGAATCTTCAATCTGAATGGACCATTTGTATTCCTTGTTGACCATTTTTTGTTGGTCATCCCTGTGTCTTGTACTTTTTCTCTTCATGACTTCATCCATTCACATTAACTCATTGTTTTTTCTATGTCAATTTATGGGGGATACAATAACTCCTTCCTTAGATAGATATTCTCTTGTTGAATTTAGTTCATTAACTAAGAGCTTGATTTAAGAAGCAATAGTACCTTGGTGCTTGCACACCTCAGTGGCAGGCTTCATCATGACCAATAGTGGCAGGTTTCCTCATGACCAATAGCAGGTTTACTTCATTTAATCCTAATTCTTAGAGTCTACAAGTGTTCAAGATTAGATCACTTATGCACACTTCATGGATTGTGCTAGGTACCTCTGGGTTCAATTTCATCATTGGTGGTTCCACTTGAATTTTTTAATGATAATATGACAACTTCTACCATGCTCATGGTCAACACTTCTATTTTCATTTTATATATATGTACCGTCAGGATGTTGTAGGAGACCATAGGTTAGGGACATTTCACTCTTATATAACACCATTCCTAGGCTACATTGGATTTATGTATCATTTTTCTACTTTGATGACTACTCTGGGGCACCTACTCTATTATGTATCCATAGTCATATTGATGTATACTATGAAATAGATCCACACTGTATTTTTTGGTTGCTATGATATTTTTGATTCGTCACATGGATCCATGGTGTATTTTTCGTGACCATGTCCTAACATTTCATGTCATGGATCCACAATGTATAATAGGAAGCCATAATCAATTTCTCTTTATGACTAAGCATGGATGTGTCTAACTTAGGGATGAAATTAATAGAGTGGAGGCTTTGGAATTTGAGTCATTCTAATTTAGTTTTGAATGTCCTAACTCCTTCCTCACAATTTCATCTCTATATTTTTGTAATGAATTTCGACCGTTAATTTCTCTTCTCACCTCATGTATTAGGGGGCATGTATTATAACCCTATTTGTCATTCCACTAAAGTGAGAGGAACCCAAGTTCAATTTACCTTAGTTTCTTTCCAAAATGCATCCCCTTTCATTCTTTCTTTTACTTAAGTGGGTATTGCAAGGGATCTGTTCCATGTTAAAAGGGTGAAATTACATAATTGAGTAATTTCTCATAATTATTTTGACACAATTTCATAATTATGAGATAATAATCATTTCAAAATTGAGAATAAAGTTTCTATAGTTTGTCATTCACAAGGATATCAAGATGATCTACTTATGTATGAGTTGGCTAGTGGTTCATTATTGTAGAAGTTTTCTAGAAACATTTCCCTAGAGGATAGAATTAACCTATGTAAACTCTCCCTATTGAGAGGAAATGGACTAGATCCATTTTAGATCCATTAAGATCTAATAGGATCCATTTATATCTACTTAGATCCAATTAGATCCAGTTTGAGTTTGAGATCTCTTGTCCACATTATAGTAAAAAATCTTCGTTGTTTTGATATACTAGAGGAAACCAGGTCACTATATTAAAGGAGGGGTTAATCATGTTCCATTGAGGTATATATTCATGTATGCCATTTTACTATAACGCAAAATTGATTTTATTTACTTTATGTTGTTGGTATTCAAGTTATTTACATTTCACTCATGTTAATTACATGTTGATATGTGAATTATCAATAATTGTCATGCTCACATAATCTTGATGAAGGTATTTGGGTATTGTTTGTTGGCTTTGTATTTGCAAGATCTTGACTTGCATCTTAGAGACTAGGAGATTTTGTGTCCCCAAAGTTTCCTGCATCAATCGACTATTTCATATTCATTTGAAAGGTGCATGCTAGGTCCCTATACTACTAGTGTGGCACCTTATTTTTATTATTGAAAACCCCTTATTGTATTGTTGTGCCCATGTAGCCACCATATTGTTATTATTGTACCCCATAAAATCCCATTATTTTTATTGCTGTGCCCTTATAATATTATTGTTATGTAGGCTCTGATTATAGTGTGACCCCTTAGACTCCTATATATAGGAAGGAGGTCATGTCATTTGCATCATCCAAGAATTATTCATTTGTGTAATGTAAAATAGGTTTCCGCCTCAAAGAGTCTGATTTTTAAGTCGTTGATCTATCTCTTATTCTATTTTGTGGGCTAGTTGAATAATATTTGTTATCAGAGCTTTGTATTCTAGGGTTTCGTTGCTTCAAACAAGACATCGTGGAATTTTCGCTATAACATTTTGTATACGAATATTTAGAAGCTAAAATTAGAGCCCAGTGGAGCTGAAATCATGGTGAATCTCATGTACGAATTTCATATCTTGGCTCGCTATATTTTCAGAGATATGATCCAAGTAAATTACGATTTTTGTAGGCTCCATAATTTGATCTCAAATTGGTGACCTTGGGAAAATTATAATATCTTTCACTTTGAGCATCAGATTTAAATTTCGTAAAAAGTGACAAAAAGAGGACAGAGTTTAGTTTCTTAGGTATCATTTTCAGGGCCGAATATTGAAACATTGACACCTGGAACTCCACACAAGTTCACTCTACTACACTTGTCTATAATCAGGTCATCGTGGGAGATTGGACAAAAATATTACTTGAAGAATCCAATCTTGATCATACCTCTGGGGTTGGAGAGAGGACACAAAGTTCTACCATAGAAATAAATTTTAAAACTTGGAGATCTAAAATTATAAAGTTACATTCATTTCAATATAGAGATCCTAAAAGCAAGAAAAAAAATGACTTGAATCACGAAAATAGAAACACCTGGTAAGAAAAATTTGATTGATGGTTTGAAGAATGTGATCGAAGCTAAGATAAATGGTTTTATATATGGCATGGCAGCTAAGATTGATGGTATAGAAGAAATGTAAAAGGAAACATGGAAAATTTGAAGAAAGACACGGAAGGTTTGAAGGAAGGTTGGACCAAGTTGCTACAAGAAAGACTTCTTAATGACGAAAAGGTAGTAGAAGAAACTCATGATGAGAAAAAAAAAATGTTAATCATGCTTCATAGAATCTAACATTGGATTGAAGACCCACCATATTCCAAAGATTGTTATGAGGAAGTTTGATGGCAAGGATCTCGTAACATGGATACTACAGATGGAGCAATATTTTGATCTCCATAATGTGTAAAACACACAAAAGGTATGTATTGCAACTTTATATTTAAAACCTAACCATTTTGTATGGTATCGATGGTTTTTCTCTTGTAAACAAATTGTAACTTGGTCAATTTTCACAGAGGAAATGATAGCACATTATGAGGATAAAAATAGTAAAACCTTCTTTAGCCAATTGATAAATCTCAATCAAAAGGGTTCAATGGAAGAGCACATTGAGGACTTCCAGAAATTGAATATAAGGGTAAATGATATTCCAGAGGAGGATAGGATTGATTTCTTGATAGGGACATTAAATGATAACATCCAGCATGAGGTTCACCTTTGGGACCTGATTAATTGGAGAAGGCATTCAGGTTGGCAAGAAAAAGTGAAAGAATATTATGGCAACAATGAAGCCTACCACTCATAACTATAAAGATGGAATTGTTTTTGTTGTTAGACTTCCACAACCTACAAGGTTCAAAGCACAACAATTGGAAGAAAAAATAGCAAAAGGGATTTGTTACAGTTGTGATAGAAAAAACACTAAAGGTCATAAGTGTGTTGAGAAGAAATTAATTTACATAGATTGGGAAGGGGAGGAAGATAAGGAATAAGAAGCGTCAAAAGAAGAGGATATACACCAAGAACCAACCCCAGAGAAAGAAGAAATGAATCTGACCATATTCTGTAATGAATTTAAAGAAATTACCACTCCTCAAACTCTCAAGATAGAAGGACATATCAAGAAGAAAAAGGTAATAGTGTTGATTGATTTGGGTAGTACCCATAATTTTATTCATTGTAAGATAGCCAAGGAATTGAATTATTGCTTATATCTAGCACCAGATTGTCAAGTGATGGTTGCAAATGGAGGAACCATAAATTGCTTTGGAAAGTGTCATAATATCAAGTTATCCATCAGAGAATATGTATTGAATAGTCCAATTCTTTCCATTCCAATTAGTAGTGTTGATATTGTACTAGGAGTCCAATGGTTACAATCTTTGGGTATGATAGCTTTTAATTTTCAAAAACTTTTCTTGATTTTTTTTTGGAAGGAAAGGGAGTTGAATTAAAGGGTGTTTTAGGGAAAACATGAAAGATAATCATCTCTAATGGCATGAAAAAGCTTCTAAATAAAGAATAATGGGGCGTAATATGTTCACTAGAGGTTCAAACATCGAAATTATTTATTTCTCGAAAACTCCAAAATTTCTTGGACAATCATTATAAGGTTCATGTAATGGAAGATCACATCGAGCATCAAAAACAAGTTCTTCAAATCTTAAAGGATAACCTCAGTTTGACACATAATTGAATGAAACAAGAGGTAGATCAACATAGTAGCGAAAGAAGTTTTGATGTACGCGACTGGGTATTTTTATGACTAGAACTATACAAAAAAATGTCCCTTAAGAAATCTAAGAAGGATAATAAATTATCACCAAAGTACTATGGTCCTTAGAAGGTGTTAAAAAATATTAGTACTATGGCATACAAATTGGAGCTTCCCGCATCTTCCCGAGTGCACCCAGTTTTCCATGTTTCCGTATTAAAGAAGGTTATAGGTGACAAGCTCCCATTTTAATCAATATTTTCGGAACTTGATGAGGAAGGAAAAATCATATTGGAACTTTAAGCAGTCACAGAAATAAGAAATCGACAACTATGAAATTGATCAATTTTAGAGTATCTCATCAAGTGGAAGAACTTAACCATTGAAGATTATGCATGGGCGGATGAGAATTTTATACAAAAGCATCCAAAACTACTCAAGCGTTGAGGACAACACTTTTTTGGAGGAGATGGGCATGTTAAGTACCTATACTACTAGTGTAGCCCCTTATTATCATTTGTGCAACCCCCTTATTGTATTATTGTGCCCATGTAGTCCCCATATTGTTATTATTGTGCCCCATTTAAGCCCACTATTGTTATTGTTGTTCCCACACAATATTATTGTTATGTAGGCTCTGAATATATTGTTACCCCTTAGACTCCTATATATAGAAAGGAGGTATTGTCATTTGTATCATCTAAGAATTGTTCGTTTGTGTAACATAAGGATGTTTCCCCCTCAAAGAGGCTAATTTTGAACTTGTTGATCTATCTCTTCTTCTATTTTGTGAGCTAGTTACATAACAATGCAAACTCCATTCTTCTTCTTGTATTCTATGTTATGGTCAGTGTGACTAGATATTTCTTTGGAATCTATTTACACTTTTGATTTCACACATATTTGTCTGGGCGTCCCTACGAATGGATCAGAGAGCAAGAGCACATAAAATAGTGAGTATGAAAAATATGACATTAGTGATGTTTCCCTAAAATATTCACCACCAACCAAAATAATAGGATAAGGAAACTTTAAGTTGAAACTAATGGGTGGAAGTATTATAATACTCCTGAGTGTTCCACACGCCCCAATATTGGCCAAAAGTTTTATTTTTGTATGCATGATAAGTGATGCATGTGTAAAAATATTGTTTGAAAAGGATACCTATAAGATGATTTGGAAACCAATATTATTTCTATGTCAATTCCATCACGAGGTAAATCTATGTACTATGTCTCATTTCTTGATGACTTCTAAAGGAATATGTACATATTTCCTTAGGAAGAAATCTAAATTATTTTAGAAATTCAAAGAAAATTAAGGTGATGAGGATAGATAATGCTAAAGAAATGTGTGGGAATGAAATGAGAGGATTCTATAAGTGTAGTATTACAAGGAAGAATAATAATTTGTACACCCTAAGTAATTGGAGTTACATAAAAGATGAATAAGATATTGATGAGAAAACAAAGAGAATTTTCGTTCTAGTGTCACGTTAAGAAATTAATTCATGCCAAAACTAATGTATATCTATTTTGAAAAATGAATCTCTTAATTTATCTATACCCTAACCAACTATTTTTATATTAATATTTTATAATTCTTAATGAAATAAAAAAACCAACATTGATCATTATGCAATTTATATTTATTTAAAAAAATTGATAGCATACCAAGTAAATAAGAAATGTATCTTGAAAAAAAACTAATGTCCCCGTTTCAACATGTAAAGAAATCACGGTTTTATCTTTAAAGAAAAATAAATAAACCATGCATTTGAAGATTAAATGAAGATAAAACATTTACAATGCTAAATATAAAATATTTAAGAAAAAGGGAATAGTTAGATCTCGATGGCTAGAACGCATAAATTATAAAAACGGGCAAACTCTTCCCCTTCGTCCATGGAAATCCTTTATTCGGTTGATTGTTGAAGCAAATAGAAAATCGGATAACGAGGCACACGATTAATCCCGAATACAAAAAGGTGGTACACTAGTAGTACGACTATGCAACACACTTAATAGAATGAATATCTTTAAGAAAGAAAGCCACAAAAGTCCAAGCCTTCATTTGAGAATCATAAATGAACACACTGGTTTAAAGTAGGTCATGTACAAATTCCATGATTTATAAAGAAAAATGTATTAATTTTTTAATATAATTAAACATTTTTTGGTAGGTAAATGTTATATATATAATTGACATTGAAGTTAATAATTATTTATTTAATATTGAATGAGGACAATTTTTGTACACATGTCATGTCATTAGAGTATAGATTGATATAATGAAAATTGTACAAATTGTACACATGTTATTTTACATATTTTTTCAAATTTGATTTTTCAAAAAATTATAATTAAAAATAAAATTCATAAAAATTGTCTATTCAATAATTTACACCAATAAGAAAATAGAATTTTTGAAATTTAATTACAAACCATGTTTTTATGGTACATAGTGATTAATATATTAATGTTATTTTTTTAAATTATTTATATTTTATTGTACATAGTTAATTAGTGATATAGTACATAGTAATTAATAATAAAGTAAACAAAAGTCAAATTTCTTCATCATTGCACAATAAGAAGAGAATATTTTAACCAATTATATTGAGAATTAGAATAAATTTTATTTAAAAAAAATAAAATTTATTTTCATAAGATTAAATTTTAGATAAATTTTAAAATTTTCTAATAAAAAAAATAATAGCAAGTAAATAAAAACTTAATATGATTATATGATTATATCCTACACGTAACAAGTATAATAACCCAAAACTAAAAATACATGTATACTTTAGTTTGTAGGTTTATGTGGAGTGGTTTTTGAGAAACTGAATTCCGATGATCCTCGGATGATCCACATTGTTCGTCATTCTTATTTGTCTACGTTTCCACCCTATACCAAGACTCATCATCAGAACTTTGATATACAGAGAGGAGAAAAGCGAGAGATAAATAATGTCAAGGAAAGTTTTGAGTATAAACCAACTTTTTTATTTAATCTTATTTACATGTATACCTTTTATACCTATCAATATCATTAGGCGTTTACTTCACACAAATGAGTTATCAATATCATTAATCGTTTACTTCACACAAAGGAGGGCATTAGATATGCTCGAATATTAAATAGAAATTAATAATCCTTTTCGTTCAAAATGTAAGTAAGTCACAATTCAGATTTAAAAATAGCTCAAACATGAGTTTGAAAATGTGCACCACAAGATAGAATCCCAGATTAAATAACAAATAATGCAATTTCAATGACCAATCATAATATTTCCAGTTCAAAATGTCAACAAACCAACCGCAGTTCCGGTGTAAAGCAGAGTAACTAATATTTAGATGTGAAACATTTTGAAGAAAAAGGAATATTTAGATGTCAAGGTTTCAACGCCATGATAATAGTAACAAGGGTGGCTGCAGAGGCAGAAAGTCCCTGCCAAGGTCAATTGCGAGAGACCAATTATCGACCGAAAAGAGAACGAATAATTCTACGTCACATGCTTCTGCTGTAACGCGGTCTCTGCTCATCCCACAGAGCGTTACCCATGATATTAAAAAAATTGAATGTCCAACCTAGCTGAAGAAAGTCAAGGGACTGCAATTCGCTGGAATAGTTAAGGTAGTGGCGGCTGCGTCTCATGATCCAGCAGCAAAGCACGTGAAGCCCATTGGTTGCATGAAGCACGAAATGTGCGTAACGCCAAAGGTTTGAACAGCTTGAAAGGTCCAAGTCAAACGAGCTTCACGATCTTCAGTTTGAGAGGCACGAATCAAAAAGCACGAGCCGATTTTTCGAAAAGTCAAACGAGTTTAAGAAAGGTAGTCGTTTATACGTATCACCTTTTTTTATACCATTCGTATAAATCCAAAATGTATGTTTTTTAAAAATTCTTTTAAAGGGACGCATGCATGCTATGCTTTAAAAGGAGTATTTCAAAGAGGGTATATTTGTTTTTAGTATTTTTTTAATAAAAAAATCTGAAAAGTAAAAGTAAAGGAGATTTGTTTAAAAAGTTTTTTAAAAACATGGAAAGGAAAAGGATTTTTTTTTTTTTAATTTAAAGGAGATTAAAACAAAAACGGGTATTGTGGTAATTTTATAAAATAAATGCTGAAAGTATTGTTTTTTTCAACAAATGGAAAAGTTTGTTTAGCTTGTTGAGTTGTATTGAGCCAATGCTCAAGAAATGGGAAAAGCTAAGAGGCTTGAGAAGGTCAAAATGACTATTGTAAGTGAAGATGCAAAAGGATGCATTTTCATTGAAATGCATAAAAGAAAATGACAACATTCTTCCCGTGATTTCAGAAGCCAAGACAACTAAGGATGCTTGGAATACCCTTGAGAGTCGTTTTGATCCAAGGGGGAGCATAGAAGTTGAAGATGAAAGTGAATCGATAGACGCAATTCTACATCCAGATGAAATGATTGTTGAATCCCACTGTGTTCAGCCACAAGTGGATGATGTTTGTGAAGAAGTCACAAAAGCAAGAGAGAAGGAGCACATAGATGCTCATGAACCCCACTATGCATAGCCACAAGTGGAAGAAAACTTGGTGATTCCAGCAACAGAGCTTGCTAATGCGAATATGATGATTCTAGGAACAGAGCTTGCTGATGAAAATTTGATGATTCCAACAACAGAGCTTGCTGATGAAGAGTTGGTAAATCCAACAACAGATCTTGCTGATGAAAGTTTGGTGAATCCAGTAATTGAGTTCGGTGATGACAATGAAGATGCCATTAGAGTAGTCGATACTATGGTGAATCCAACAAATAATATTTCTGATGTAAAATTTAATGAAGAATTGTTGGCTAATGATGAATGGTTGTAGGTGATGCAACAAAAATATCATATTGATGTGATGCTATTTGGTGAGACAGTGGAAGACAACATGTTTGCAGCAGCATGAGTTAGTAAAGAAGTCGAAGAGAGAGAGACAGAAACAGAGGAAGGGGCAAAGAAAGAGAAAACAGATATGGATGTAGAAGCAGAGCTGGAAGTACAACAGGAAAAAGCTCTCATTGCAGAGTAGAAAGAACAAAACCAATATGGTTCTATAGATGTTTTTAAACTTACCATTGATTTCCAATGTGCAGGTACACATAATGACTATGAAGGAGAGCTAAATTTCCTTAAAGCATGGCTTGCAACACCATGCCTTCATAAAGTCTGCATAGAAGATGCAGAAATGCATGTTGAAGACATCTCGGATGATGAGAACATCAATGCAATTTTTAGGTATTGGAGTCGTGAAGAGATGAAATTGTATTACGGTCTTATGTTGCAGGAGATAGGAGATATATGATGAAAAGAACACTACAGAAGATAATATGTGGCAACAACTCACATACAACTCGTTTTTTTAAGAAGTCCAGGATATTCTTAGACAACCTGGAAAAATGGAAGACATGCACAAGAAAATGAAGAAATTGAGTTTTAAAGAATACAACAAGAAGAAGATGTTGAAACAATTTAGAGGCTATAGGATCTGAAAGGAGAGAAGAAGAAAAGTAAATGTAGTTGAAGTCAATTTTTAAATTATAAACCTAGCTGAGACATAGACCAACATGTATCTTAATTAAATTTTTCATGTGGTTGTAATTAAGGGGGTGTGTTGGAGAATCTAATCCCAACCACGAGACATAGACCAACATGTATCTTAATTAAATTTTTCATGTGGTTGTAATTAAGGGGGTGTGTTGGAGAATCTAATCCCAACCACCTGTTAGGTGTCAAAACCATCCCTCCAAGTGTCCTAGTTCAATTTCACTTAGTCCACTTTAAGTTCAGTTTAACTCCAGTCATTTATTGCTAATGTTTCCAATGTAATATTATTTAAGTAATTTATATTATTGAGAAGAGCCAATCCTTTGCTCCACCTTTTGTTCTCTTCAATTTTTATTAATTGAATCAAGGTTCTCTCACAATGCGAAATTAATTCTATAATTTCATGGATGGAGTGGGGCTTTTTGTGTTATTTTAAAATTGATTAGTGCCATGGAGTGGGGTTTTTGTAAATTTCACTAGAAGTAACTACTTTGAATTCATACTCGAGATTTTGACTAAATCAAAGGAAAATTAATGAAATATTCCATCACCAAAAATAAAGCGCTTTACGAATTGTTAGTCTCACCATGATTTGGCATTTCATGGTACGATTTGAATTTAGACCATTATTTGATAATGAAGATAATTATTACAACTAACATTAAGCACCATATAGTCGTGGTTATATCGATTGTTTTTGGATGTCTCCACGGCTTCTTCTTCAATGCCTTTATCAATAATTCTAATTCTAGTGTTTTTCTCAATGCCATTGTTCCTTACTTCATCGGCCTTGAAATTATAATGTATTTTTGGGTTTTAATTCATGTAGTTACAAATTTTGCCCAAATTGATGAAATGAAGTAAAAAATTCATCAATTTGTTCAGTTCGACCGAATTGTTAGTCAAGATTGATTGTCTTCACAGTAGATTTAGGTTTTTGGGGATTGGGAAAATGGTGGAGAACTTTAGGGTTCCCGAAGGAGCAGTTCAGAATATGGAATAGTCTATCATGCTCTAGATTGTCAAACTGAATCCGCAGTTCAGAATATGGAAGAGTCTGTCATGCTCTAGATTGTCAAACTGAATCTGCACAACATGTGCAGGTTTCTGGCAAGCGTTTGAGCTATGAATCATTGAATTGACAGCGGTAGGGTTTGGTGACAATCATCAAATGGTTCTGGTGGTGCTTTAGGTAAGCCTTTGAGTCCTCCATTACAATCTATACGATGTCTGGTACATTCCGACAAAGTACTTTTTTACTTTGAATTTTTTCTGTATTCTATCAAATCTAAATTTATATTCGAACTTGGTAACTCATTATTTATGTTAAAAATATTTAATTTTGAATAATTTTTTTTGAAATGTGAAGCTTTATATGAATAAAAAAAACATTAATGGCAAGTTAATTATATTAATGTTTAACTAACATAGATGCATCACTTTTTCTTCATCCCCATTATTGACTTCAGGTTATTTATGGAGATAATAACTTGATGAACATTAGATACATCACCTTGACTTCATCTTCATTCTTCTCACAGTATGAAGTTGTTGTAACTTCATGTTTATCAAATAATACTAAAAGCTAGACAAAGATGGTGCATGATACAGGGATACAATATCCTTATTCTTTGGTAACCGCTTAGCTGTGGGTCACTGTTGAGATATTAGAAATAGTATCCTTCCCAAGGAAGCTAGAAATACCATACAAGTTGGTGTTGCCAATGAATTTCTATAAAGAATTTTTCCAGTAGACGAACGTAAATCCACTAGACCAAACATAAATACTACAAGTGCATAGGGAAGATGAATCCATCTTCCCCAGCTTGATAGTTTCGTCTTTGTCTGGAGTTTTAAAATATGTATTATGAACATAATGTAATTTCATCAATACCCTCATCAATAGATATTGAAAAGAAATTGGTTTAACCTCTGCAATCTAGATATTCTTAAAACCAACCTACCTTTGCTTGACCAACCTGCCTCTTCTTGTTCATTTTGTTAATCATAGCATAAATTTTCTTTTAAAAATGTGATCTTATTATTTATTTTAAATTATACTCTATATTAATGTGTATTTTAAATTATTATATTTTCTTAAAATATATACGTTTAATACCTAAACTTAATTTATATGTAAATACTAAAGCTAGCAAGCCAGTTCAGTCTGATGACTTATTGTAAATATGGGAGAACATCAACATGCCTACATATTTTGACTTGTTTCGTTTGTCACTGGTTTATTCTTAATGAGATGGACTCTGAGTTGCTAGCCGAGTATATGAATTTAGCGAAAATAATCACCCCATGATTTGGCTTCTTTGTTTGGTCACTCTTTAATTAAAACTATTTTATTTTATTCATTCTTGTGTTTTAGTTATCTGATTGAGGTGGTCTGGTGGTCTGATATTATAAAGTTTTCATTATAAAAGTGAAAAATTTGCATGTTAAAAGATTGTAAAATATTGTAAATTACAAAAAAAATAAAATGTTTTAAAAAATTCATAGTAAATTTACTTGTATATGGTGGTGCAGGCACACTGAGGAAGAGGCTTCAGACAAAGCTGAGGAGGATGCACACAAAATATAAACATATCATCATGTTCACTGACCATTACAATGTTGCTCACCATTCTAGAAGGATGATCACCAAGAAGGTTCATTTGACCAACCAAACCAAGAATGCTAGCGAATGCTTTATCAGCTTACTTCAATTCTGGAGCAAGCCCTTCTAATGTTGCTCCCCAAGGAGAAGGCTTCAGACAAAGCTGAGGAGGATGCACAAAAAATATAAACATATCATCATGTTCATTGACCACTACAATGTTGCTCACCATTCTAGAAGGATGATCACCAAGAAGGTTCATTTGACCAACCAAACCAAGAATGCTAGCAAATGTTTTATCAGCTTACTTCAATTCTGGAGCAAGCCCTTCTAATGTTTCTCACCATGCTTGAAGGATGATCATCAAGAAGGTTTGTTCAACCAACCAAACCAAGAATGCTAGTGAAGGTTTTATCAGCTCACTTCAATTCTAGAGTGAGCCCTTCCTGTGTGGGAGAATAACATTCAAACCACAATGCCAACACATTGAACCATGCAATTATCAAGATTGACACATATGCTAGAGATGTGTCAATTATCAAGATTGATTGGCATATAATTGACACATATGCCATACATGACATATACACAAAATAAGTGTCAATTATCGAGATTGGCACATATCACAGAGATGTGACTACTTGTTAACTAAAATATACTTTCACTTTCAAGAATATACGTCATAAGTTTTCTTAACATGAAATGTTGCAAATTAATGCTAAGGAAAAGATACATAGCATTACTTCATGGAGGTGTCAAGTTGTTTTAATTACTCATACTTTTCCTAAGTTTTGCGTATGTATGCCTCAGTATGAGGCCAAATAAGAAGAGGATTTTGTTGATTGGTTAAAAAAAAAATAGACTTCAAGAAACTTTATTTAAAATAAAAAAACATTGTATTGGTTGTTGTGTCATTTAAAAAAACTTTCTTTAAAGAAAAAAATATTTATTAGTTCTTATGTCAAAGTAATGGCAAGGACTAAAAATGATTACTATAGTCCCTATGAGCCTCGAAGGGGAAGGGACTAATAATACAAACCAATAAACTTTTTCACTGTGTCAACTGCAAGCCACTGCCTAATTGATGACTAAAACAAATAGGCGATCATATTATCTTTAGTCATACCACTAATGAAAATCTGATCACACCACACTGCAACATAGACAACAAATTTTATAGCTTCCGAAACAAAAGGTATAGACATCCGAACGTTTTTATGGGCATCATACTTCTTCACTTGTTTGGTTTTTCAATGATCACGCACATATTTCCACATCTACAGACAACATGGAAATACTCAAGGCACTTTCGTACACTCCATATCGTTTCTTGCTTGTGCCAAGTGCCCCTCTTCTCATTAAAAATCTGTGCACTTCTTAAAGCTCTAGGTAGAAAATCCCCAATGTCTCCACTTATTACCACGAATTTCCCCTCCAGGTAAACACCCACATAACTATCACAGTTTTGGGTCATGTGAGGAAATAATGCCCAACTTTCACAGTCACCTGAGGGTTCCCATGGTCATCTTTTCCACCAGTGACGTAGATAAGTCCTTTCGAAAAAGAAGTTGCATAAGTAAACTTGATTCAACTGTTGGGCATGTTGGCTCTGCAACACAATTTTTTAGACACAAAATCATAAATTAAGACAAAAAATGTTCAAGCAACTTGGCCTCTTAACACAATATTCAATCACAACAAGCTTCCCATTTATAGAAATGTACTCCTACCTCTTTATAAAGTGGAAGGAGTCTCGGTATAATTTAAGAGGAATAAGGGGTATCCTTTCGCAAGTTCCCTCCTGTTACACAATATTTTGTCACACCTCCCGCACTTCCCTGTGACACACCCCAAAGTGCCCAAAACATGACCATCATGCAGTGTACTCATCCAGATATGCAGCTCAAAGCCTCCCTAAAAAATTGATGGAAAAATGCCTTGAGCTCCCCCTGAAGAAAAGGGCTCTAAAACCCTAATTTGATTATCATCACTCCCTTGACACTGAAAACCGCAATGGTTGCTAGTTTCACTATACTAGCCCCACGATTCTAGCTCGCGTTTGGATTTGATACCCGTGATGATCCCTAAAAGGCAATTTTCCCAAAGAGTACAAGAAGCTTCGTGATCTAGAGGCTTCTGGAACAATGGGCTGGAGGTTGCTCGGCGTGGATGAGGTCGAGTTCTCTCAACTTGGCCTTTTGATCTTATCCATATGAGCTACCTCCTTGAGATGAGGGCCTTATCATATCTTTGGAGAGATCCTAACTCCATTTCCCTGCCTATATATTCATCTTTTCTTAATCCCAAATGGTTGGTATTTAGCTATTATGTGCCCTTATGCTAAGATTGTGCCTACATGCTACTCATTTGGCTTGGAGGAGTGCTTGGAGAGCTTGAGCTTAGACTTGGAAATTCACTCAAAGAAAGCTTATTGACATCAAGGCTTAGTTGTATGCTTCCTCCTCTATTTTATTAATATATACAATTGCTGGTTCATTTTCCATAAATGTGTATGTTAATGTCATTTATCTTAATGTCATAAATGTTAAGTAGGTTACTTTCGATTATGCTATTTGTATTTGAATGCTTTGTTGTGTCTTGATCTCTTGTGCAGGCACTTAAACGATTTGAGCAGTAGGATCGAGCCCGTGGTGCAAGCGATTTGATGTCTTCAACAAAGGAGGATATTATAACATCAGAATGAGGTAGGCCATCTTCCTCTTCTTCTGTTTCGATTGTAACTTAGGAAAGTGTATAGTAGATTGTCACGTAGGTCGCTAGTCCCACTCATTGGGCTAGAGGGATTGTCTTTGTCCAGAGAGAGGATTGCCTATACAAAAAAATGGTGACTCCACTAGGGAAGTAATAATTCTTTCCATCCATTCGTTCAATCAGATCCTTTTACTAATTAGACCAACCGTCGATTTCTCGGATTGTCTGCTTCAGTTTGGGTTTATACCATCACTAATTACTACCTTAGAGTGCTAATTCTGGATTGTTTCTTGGAATATTTTTTGTTTTTTCCCATATTCCTCTCCCATCATGGGATTAACTCTAATAGTCACGCTGGAAGCACGAGATTTTACTAGTACAGGCACGCTGAAAAAAAATTCTTCACTGTTTACCCGCGCTAAAAATCATCACTACTTTTTCTATACAAGGTAGTGTGGATGACCTCAACCATCGCAGGTTTGGCTATGAAAAGTAGTGCTAATAATTGAATCATCACAAGTTTTTCTATATAAAGTAGTGTTGATCCTTGAATGTGAGAATTTTTAAGGTTTCTTCCTTAGAATCCAGTGTGTCTTGGCCCCTAAGGTATTTTCCCATCCCGTATGCTTGGATTTGTTAGTGCTTTGATTGATTTTCTTGATTGATTTGCAAGATTTGGCTCATTGGCTTTGAAGTGAAATCTGATTGAGTTGTAAGGTTTCTAGTCAATTGGTCATCACTTTCTTCTTGTTGGTTTCATTGAGATGTTGGTTTTGCAGATTGATTAAGTGTTGCTTACTATGGAAATCATTGAAAACATCATTTTGGATTTGTTTTAGCTTGTTTTTCAAAATACACTTCTCGTGAAAATGCATTAGATTAGTTGCATTGACAAGTTAATTTTTTTTAGATTCATCATTGAAAATAGATCACATTTTTCAGTGATTAAAAGCTAAAAAATGTATTGGGTGCATCAAATCATTCAAAACGAAAAGAAAAGCATAATTCATATAAGTTCATCTTAGAAAAGTCAAACTCATTTTGCTTTCAAAAAGTTGCATTTAGGATAGTTAAAAGTGAAAATTGTTTTTACTTTTGGCATTGCATTTGGAAGACGAAAGTGAAATTTAGCGGAAGGCATTTTGCGTGATGCATTTTTTTATGCATTATTGATTGAAATTTCTTCCCTTGCTTAGTCTACCTTTCATTGAAGTGAAAAAATTCCTTTTCTCATATAGTTGCATCTTAGAGATTCAAGTGACATCATTTTGAGCCCAAAACTGGAACATAATTGAAGATAAACATTACAATTTACCTCAGTTAACCTAAGGAGCATTTGGAACTTAACACAAATATGCAGAGGTATAGGCTATATACGTGTTCCAACATCTTTAAACATAGCAATTGTTGTTAACTGCATGTAGTGTATCCCGAGGGTGAAATCTCGTCCTAGTATGGAAGTATATAGAAGGTTCTCCAGTACTTTTGGATATATAGGAGGCACTTCAGTATGATAAGTATATAGGGACGCTCTCATCAAACGGTTCTGCATTAGACAACGCTAACACACACTTGTGCTCCCCGTACCGTCGAGTATATATTGGGAGACCCCACTAGGTTTCTATCTTTTAGCCACAGGTAACTGAGTCTACCACCTTGTAAACGTGATACACCAAACACAACATTCAAGGAGATTGGCCACTGTATGTTAAGTCCTTGGTTTTGACTAAGGTGTATATAGCGTTTCACGGATACTTGGTAAACCCTCTTGCCTAGGTTACCCCTTTTTTTATTATTTTTGTTGAAGTTCTAAAATCAATTAATTGACTATGGAAAAATGTCCTTCTTGTGGAAATACTCCTTAGTAGATCTTAGGTTGATACTAATGGCAACATTTCCTGAGTCTACTGGTCAAGGAGATCCCTTTGATGGGAATCCTATTCCTTTTCCTTCTTTCGAAAATACTAGTGCTCCCTATATGGCAACGTTGGCCCTTCCTAGATTGACCACTAGTTTTCCAGTTTGGTTATTTTCAGCCTCGATGATTCCGAGTGTCCAAACTTCTTTTAAACCAAGTCCTCCTCCACCTGAATAACATCAACCTCTAGTTGATCTTAAATTTGACCCTTTTCCTTCTTCGCCTATTTCTTCACCTCGTTCTTCCTCTTCGCCTGGTGAAAGTTTGGATTCTAGTAACCAAGAAGTTAAGAAGAAGAAGAAGACAGCGAAGAAGAAGAAGCAAAATAAGCAAGGGGGAAACCAAACCACTATAGTTACCGATGCAACTAATGAAGAGAGTGTAGGTTTTAACCCCGTACAAAAATTACATGCATACGAATTCTAAGAACAAAAAATAAACAATGCAAGAGCATAACACATATACACAGATATTTTCCCCTGGATCCTGAAACCAGGACTACTAGCTTGAATTTTCAGTATGGTCCTTTCAATAACATCCATATATATACATGTCGAAGCATCCAATACCATGGACCAAAAAACCATCACGCCCAAAACCATGTGCTAAAACCATGCACAAAACCATAGGTAGGTTCGTCCCACCTAATATAGGGTCCCAAAAAAATTTCCTCGGGGCACTGCCCTGGACCCCGTAGAGGGGGGCTAGTCATGGAAAGAATATAACACAACCCAACAGAGAGATCTTCCAACCAACCCCCAAAAGTAAAATCCCCTTGCATGTTATGTAAGGGTGACCAGCTTCTTCGAAATTTTCATGGTATTCCCAAGATATTAGAAGTGTAGTCTACAGGTTTACATTGACCTTTTTCATTAGCCTCTGGTGATCATGCTGGTGATAAACCTTCAACTAGTGATAGTAAATCCTATCCAAAAAAGGGAAAAGTCAAATTTCCATGTAAGTTGTGTGAAGGTAATCAACCCATTCACCTTTTTCCTCTTCTCGATGAGGCTTTCAAAGAGTTGGAAAACCTTACTGCTTCCCAGCTTCATCTTCCAGTTGGGTATCGAAACCTTTCACCCGATCCTCCACTAGTTGATTAAGTGATTGATCAAAATTCATCTTTGGTCAACCCTGCTATCTCTAAAAGTGAGTCTCGTTAGTCTGTTATCAACCAATCATAGGTTGTGAAAATGGTAGACTTAGCTCCACTTTCAATTAACCATACCTTTTCATTAGAGAGTGAACCCCATACTGCTCAAGTTCTTTTGGTTTCTTCAGTTTTGAATGAACTCAAGGGAAATCCTCTTGTTCCCGAGGTGCATGAGAGAATTTCTCTTGTTCCCATCAAGAAAGAGGGTAGCTCTCATTTTTCTATGACACCCACTCTTAGTAGTTTAGTCACTTCTTTTTATTAGGGTTGACTCCCAGGATATTGTCTTCTGTCTTATATACCTTTCCAGATTACACTACAAGCTTACCATATGGTCATATCTAGCACATTCATAGACGAAGGTGCATCTGTTAGCATCCTATCCTCAACTGCTTGGCAAGCTTTAGGTTCTCCTCAGTTTGTCCCCGTCACCTAGAATTTGTTAGCTTTTAATAGAGGAACCAGTCAACCATTAGGGATCCTTCCTAAGTTTCCTATTATTTTGGGAGGCAAGACTGTCTATATATATGCGATGGTTGTCCAAGGCCCTTTATATTTTAATCTACTCCTTGGATGTGACTATTTTTATGTCATGGGGGCTCTTGTTTTCTCCCTCTTTCGAGTGATGTGTTTCCCGCATGAAGGAAACATTGTAATCATTGATCAACTTACATTCATTGGTCCTAAATCAACTCCCACTCAACCATCATCCTTAAATGGTTCTTATGTGCAAGTGGTATCACCCCCACAAGAGGTTAATTATGTGGCCACCTATTCCATGCCCACATCTACTGATGATCTAGTAGGTGATGTACTCTGGGCATTAGAGCCCAATTTTCCATTTGGATCCCTGGACATGTATGCCTTCCGGAGTGTTGTTATCCCCTCTGATGGGAGCCTCTTGGAATCCATGGCCTCTTTTGGGTTGTGATAAATGGTTTGGAGCAAATTTCTTTATCTTGTGTCAATTTCATTAAAAAATGAAACAAGGGCCATGGAGAAGAGTTCCTTGTCTTGTGTCAATCTCATTAAAAAATGAAACAAGGACCTTGAGGATAGTTCTTTTTATATGTCAAGCTCGTTGAAAAATGAAATGGGTTATGAACATGGTTCTTTTCCTGTGTCAATCTCGTTAAAAAAATGAAACAAATCCCCTTCCAATTCAAGTCATTGATTAGATCTCGTAAAATCACAGTCGATTCTTTCACTTGATCTTGTAAGTGAACCTTCATTCTATCCACCTCTTAGTAACCAATAATCTACTTTGGTGAATGAAATGAAGCTTGGGGGGAATATACATCAAATTGATTATTATGCTCAGGGCACGCAAACTTATCCAAGCATTGTTTGTTTCCATTTTAAGCTTGTGTCAAAATGAAACCAAATCCAAGAATAGTTTTTCTCATGTTTCAAGCTTGTGAAAATGAAACCATCCTCAAGTATAGTCAAGCATAGTCTCCCATGTTTCAAGCTTGTGTAAAAATGAAACCATTCTTGCTTTACATTTCGTGATTGTCATTTTTATCAACCTGTTTTTTCAGACGAGCCTTGGTTTTTTTTTCATTCCATCGTCACCATCTCTTTGGCCAATTATATGCTTTCACTTGGTTGTTTTACCCTTTACCAAGGAAAATTTGCAATGAGTGGTCTTATTAGCTAGCCTCTTGACCTTTACATTTTTTGAGCAGTTCCATCATGACTAGAACCATTTGCTATCCTTTTATACCACTCGTTCCTCCATGAGGAATCATATTTAAGCTCTTTTCTGACTCTCGAAAAATGAAAAGATAGTCGAGTACTTGTTGTTTTGAACTCTTAAAAGTAAATGAAATGACGTCTAATCAGTATATTTTTAACCCTCTTCCGGACTGAGACAGACTATTGTACGAAAAATGAACACCTTCGTCGACATGGTCAAGAGGTTCTCTCGAATATTGTTTTCTACCTTTTCGGATTCGAAAGACAAATTACGAAAAGGGACATGATGGAGTTTTATTTTTTCGTCTCCTTTTCAAACTCTCTAAATATAAAAAATATACCAATTTATTCTTTCGTTGGACTCGTAAAAATTGAACCACGAAATACTTGTCACCGTGACGAGCATGAGTTTCTCCTTCCTAGGACTCGTAAAACCTATTAGGATGGATTCATCCGAAGGGTGAACTTATACGACAAGAATATGGTATCCTCTTCAAGCTTGTCTAAAAATGAAGAGGTACTCGCTAGAAATAGTGGGGAAAAATGAAAGTGAAACATCTCTTGTATAGGCAGCATGTCGCTCTTAAACATGACACTCATCTGCATCTTGTGTTGGGTTTGGGATATCCTCGGTCAATAACTTATCTTTTTAGGTTTGGGTGATCCATTTTTCCTCTCATTTGACTATTCTACTTCGTCATGATGACCCATGGTCCTATGTTGAGTCAAATGTTGCCACACTCCAGAGTCGTGTCACTAATATGTTCAAGCAAAGTCTTATTTGTGGTTTATTACCTATACATTTACTGACCCTTTGCTACATTCTTGGATCGTATTCATTTCATTCCAGTTCATTCCTCATTTCGTGTCAATGATGGGGGACTCATCATGACCCTCCTTCGACGGGTCACTTCCTATTGACTTTAGATCATTATCGAGGAAGATGACTTAGAAACTCCCTTTCAGTACCTTAGAACTTACATGCCTTAATGGAAATTTCTTCACATTCGATGACAGGTTTTCAATATTGACCTTCGATCAGACGATTCCACGAGTGTTTGAAATCAGCTTCATTTTCACATTCATGAATTGTATTGTTGTACCTTGAGGACCATTGTCATTATTGGTGGTTTCTCTTGTGCCTGTTAACAGTCCACGTCATTAGCTAGTGATCAGGTGGTTTTCTAGCATGTTTGACTTCGATACGTTCATTGGCATGTTAGAATTTGTATTTTATCGGATTGGGATGGTCCGCAAGACCCTAAGTCTTTTCTGATATGACTTAGGTTGCGTGGAGTTATGTATTGTTCATGATTATACACATGTTTCTACTATACGTATAGCTGTGAGCATACCGTGGGACTTTATATTTATGATGATGATCCTTCCATATCGGATGACTGTGCTCATGCCTTGGATCTTAGATTTATAGATGATCCTTCTCATTTGGATGGTTACGACCATGTTGTGGATATTTTCACACAGTCCTCTCTATCCGGATGGCTGCGTCCATACCGTGGATTCATGTTTTGATCTCAGATATGTATATGTATATGGGTCCTTGATTTACAAGCCTCCTGACAATGTTTGTTCTTGTCCTTGCAAAAGCTCGTAAAGCATCTCAGCCATCACTCATTCTTACTTCATGCTTTAGGGGGCATCTATTACATAGTATTTTGTCACACCTCCTGCACTTCCTTGTGACACACCCCGAAGTGCCCGAAACATGACCATCATGTAGTGTACTCATCCAGGTATGCAGCTCAGATCCTCCCTAAAACCTTGATGGAAAAATTCCTTGAGCTCCCCCTAAAGAAAAGGGATCTAAAACCCTAATTTGAGTATCATCATCATCCGTAGAGAGGATTTCCTAGACAACACCTCCAAGGGTTGTATACCATTGGTGAAGGAATAAGGTTTTATGACTGGAATAAACATATCATAGGGAACAAACATGTCATGTGTTAGGTTGTGCCATAGGTCTTTCTGTCCTCATAGAATTCAGGACTATTCATCGTAGTATAAAAACTACTTAGAGATGAATTTGTGTGAAGGTGGATTTCAACAAGGGTTTTACTACTGAAATTAATCTCTTGGCTCCATATTATGTGTGGAGTGAAAAAAAACATCTTTTCATTGTAGAGCGTTCTATGAAACTAGGCACACACTCAAAAACTGGCCAAAGCATTTATAGATTAACAATGCTTAGAAAAATAACTAGATATCTATATGTTGGGAGGGAGATCATTACAGGCATTACACAGTTTATAGTTAAAAAGAATCTCGAGATAAGGAAGAAGCAAAGGAAATACAAGAAGAAAATATTGATAAAGAGGAATCTTCGAAGAAATCAATAAAAAGTCATGAAGAAATGTGTGGGGATCTGCTAGACTCAACAATAATGTAATAACAACAAATTCCAGTGAAAGATGAACATCCCCTTGAATTCCCAAGAAACTTGACAGGAAAGTCATTTCTTAGATAGATCAAACAGACAAGGAAGATATGGAAAATAACATGGTTCATACATCAAAGGATTCAATGGATGCAACAAAACTTGTATATTGGATTAATGTGGGTAAGAAAAAGAAAAAAAATCGACAAGAAAAACAAGTTAGTCTAAATTAAAGTAGAAGAAAATGGATTAGAAATGCTTATTGATTTTAGGATTTTTTTGAAAACAAATTAGTTGGAAAGAATTAATGTTTTTGTTTCATGGAATAATCATTTGAGGGTTTGGATTGAGCCCTTGTACTCAATAAAAAACCATGAAAATATATGAAACCTATTAAAGAAATGTAATGGTTCTATGTTGGATCCGACCTCTCTTTGTGCCCAAAGGCACTTTACGACTAGGGATATGGGATATGTGTAGGTGTAATGTAAGAAAATTTGTCAATATTTTTAAATGTCAGGAAACATATTAAAAGAAAAAATGTTGTCTAATGTTCAAATTAAAACATATATAAACATAAACTGTAAATGAGCACCAAGGAATTTCTCCTAACAATGATCTATCTTGGTCATCTTAATTTATAAAAGAAAATTTAATAAACAAAAATTAATAAATTGGATAAATATAAAGTACAAAAACCACAAGATCTAACAAAACCATGTGCAACAACTAATATATTAAATAAATATAAGGTACAAAACCATTAGCTGTAACCAAAGCATGTGTGATAATGCTTTTTTCAAAAGCTACTTTAAGACAATCAAATCTAATCGCTAAAACTGAATGTTTAGTAAGTTATAGACTCAAGTGATATTTATATATATTATTTAAATTTAATAGAAATTACAAAATTCATTATTTAATTATATTTTAAAATTAATTAAGTTTGTGTTGTCACAGCTACAACAACCTCCAAAATTTCAATGCATTTAAATTTTGGAGCATACCCAACTATCACATCAAGAGTTGCTTTGGTCGTCAAGTGTCGTGTCGACTCATTTTATGTGTTTCAAGTGTTCTTGATCGTTATCAAGTGTCTTCACATTCATATGGACATATTTAGTGCATTTTGTGGTCATGACATGTTTGTTTGTTGCAAAATGACACTTTTGGTCACAATTGCACAAACTTTGTCCATTATACTTGGGGAGTGTTTTTAAACTGGCACTTTGATGTCTCTTTATCAATGTTTGAGTCTTTCTAATTAGTATTGATGAGTTGGTATGTGTAACACATAATTCTGTATCTAAACTCAGCAAGTCCACCCCTTGTTCTCCCTTCCACACTTAGACAAATTTTGGTCACAATGTCAACCTGTTAAGGTAAGAAGTGCAAAAGCACACTCTCATGCCTTGATTGGGAATCCTTTGTTGTTCCAAATTGTACCCAATGCCCCCAAAAGTGCATAGTGCAATCCTAAGCATCATTACCCTTCCTTTTTCTAAATTATGCCCTCCAAATCAAGTATTCCTTTGAGTGCATTCCTTCAACTCAAAGAAGTGCACCCTCCTTGAGTGCATGAGCACACTCTAAAGAACTAAAGTGTAACCCCTTTAGCCTTCATCAATTTTCCCTACACCCTCCTCAGCCCTTTTGAGTACATGAGTGCACTCTAATGCCTTGAATCCTCATCCTTCATCCTTTAACATTGTGCCTTGCATCCTCCTTTGCTTTCTTGAATGCATGATCACACCTTGAAGCCCCGAAGCCTTCCCCTTTAGCCTTTATCTTTGTGCCATGTGCCTTCCTAGTCTCCCTTGAGTGCACAACACACTTGGGAATCCTAAAGCCTCATCCATTGTCCTTTGGAGATGTGCCTTTCTCCCTCCCTTGAGTGCCTCTCTCTCCTGAGCGCATGAGTGCATCCCAAAGCCTTAAAACTTCTTCCCTTCATCCCTTCAGCCTTTTGAAGTGTGTCATTACACCCAAATTATCTCCTTGCCCCCCAAGCACACTCTTAGGATCTAAACAAAAAATCTACATGAAACATGTTAAAATAGGGCATTTTTCAAGCTAATGGTTGCTTTCCATCATTGGTTGTAGTTACAGGTATTTCAGGAACAACATGGAAGGCATGTATAAAGAATATTGTGCAAAGAAGACACACAAAGGAAGAATTAAAGAACAAAGAACACATTGAAGTCTTGATGATCGAAGCGCTTTGAAAACTCCATAAGATAAAACACCTTGTGGAGGGTGAAGACATTAATGATGGAAAACACGAGTGACAACCATGTCATCAGGGAAGAAGGTCCATGTCATCAATCACTACAAGTCCAAGTCATCAATACTAGTGACTCTTCATGTCCTTATCACACAATGATGTGGAAATTACGATTCAATGATGTAATCATTGTAAAGACAAAAAAGTGGAAGTCTAAGAGTCATGTATGGACAAAAAAGGCATGTTTAGAAGTCCAAAAGACATGTAATACCAAGAGTCATATGTAATTCTAAAAGTCATTTGGAAGCCCAAACATCATTAGAACTTGGAAAGTCAAGAGTCATGAGGATATGAAAGGTCATGGCTCAAGTGATAAAAGGATCCTCATTACTCATGAAAAGGACTTTGAACCTTGACTTCTTCCACAGGAATTAGAGAGATAGAGTTGGTACTTTTGGGGAGCAAGTAGTGGCTCTATTGCTCCACTATTGGAGCTAGTGATGTTCATTGTACTTACATATCTTAGAACTTTTGCTTAATACTTGAAGCCTTTTTGCCAACACATTTTCATGCATGGATTTTTGATGTTTTAAGACTACTCTTTGATTATTTATGATTCATTTTCACTTTCAAATGTATTGAATTAATTGAACTATTTTTGTGACTTTGGTACTTAACTTGTTTTAAATATGTTGTAATGATTGTAACGATCGTCACAGTTATGTGAACTACTTCTCTTGATTTTAGATGAGTCTTTCTCATAAATTTGTATGTCTCCATTAGATTGTCACTACTAATTCTCTTTTAGAAGCTCACTTTATTCCACCTATACAGTTAAAGAACCTTGATATATATAGTTGAACATTGACAGGGCACACTCTCTTTCTCATTCAAAATCACATGTGCACTTCTCTCATGCTCACTGCTTAAGCCAAGGCATATCTTTAAGTAAATGGTAGTCGGGCCATATTCCAGATGGGACCCCTACACCAAACGGTGTGAGGTATAATTAGGACCTCATATTGTGGAAATCCACTATATGTTGGAAGTATTCTGCACTACCAACATTCTGGCACTAGAAGGAGGGAAGCACATTTTATATGGATGATAACTCTACACATCTTAATTATTCATCTTCTCGACAAGGCAATGATATTTTGAGCACCATTCGAACTACTATTCTTGAAGTAGGAAGGTCTTCTTAGCCTAGTTGGGAGTTGGCTTATGAGGTCAACTACGAACAACTCCAGGCGATTCGACCTATAACCCATTGGTTTGAAAAAGCTATCAATTTACTCCCTATTGCTCATAATATCGCACATAATCCTAAGAAGAAAGAAACAAATTGTATTAGTGTATTAGTTGCATCAGTGGAAGATTTCGTTTTTTCCATTCTTGAGGAGTGAGCAAAGTCTTGTGAAGACACAATTCAGCAAGAGATACTTCTACCCATTCACGAAGAGTATGAGGAAGACATTGTTCTTTTTAACTAAGAACAGGTGGGAGATGATTTTGAGTTTAATGACGATTTAAACGACAAAGGAGAAGGCTTGTCAGATTATGAAAAGGAGGAGGAACCTAGAGATGAAGACATGGATGATCAGGACTTAGATTGGATGGCCCAAGGGCCTCTTGCTCTTTCAAATAACCTTCATAAAATTCTTAAACAACCATAATAATATCTATCTTTAAGGCTCTATCGAGTTTGTACCTTAATCGAACCACCTTGTTTAATTCCATGCCTAGGTTCTTGTAGGTTTTAACCCTGTACAGAAATTACCTGCATACGAATTCTAAATCACAGGAAAAATAAAAATGCGAGAGCATAACACATAAAACACATATACACAGAGATTTCCCACTGGATCTCAAAACCGAGACTACCAGCTTGATTTTTCATTTATATTCCTTTCAATGTTACAATACATATTTATACATGCCGAAGCATCCAATACCATGGACCGAAAACCAT
>APFE030786735.1:0-26232 GCA_000404065.3 Pinus taeda | reverse complement strand
TATTTTTTATATATTATATATTATGATTACACATTACTATATATTATCTTCATTCCGTTCTTGTTTGACATTTCTTTAATTTAACTTATATAGTTTTATATATAGGGGATAATAAATGATGCAATAAGCTAATTTTAGACTTACCTTAAGTAAGTATGATATTTATTTTATTTACCTAATTTATCTTAGTCCTTAGTTATAATGATAAATATGAAGGAATGCTAGTATATACTATTTGATACTAACTTACATATTATTATTATTAATAGTAATACATAGTGGTTATTTATTATTTATTTTATCACTATATATTAGTGTTGATATATTATATATTATACATTACTATATATTAATATTTTAACTCTTTTTCCCGGTTTATTTTAACTATTTTTATTAACATTTCTTCATTAAAATATAGTTATATAGATTTGTATATATATTAATAAATAGTGTAATAAACTAATTTTTAAACTAAGCAAATAGGGTATTTATTTACCTTATTCATCCTAATTCCGTAAATATAATATTAAATATTTTATTAATTTAATAAAGAACTATTAGTTTGTTTTATTTTTTACCGAGTTTTACTTATTTCAGCAAATAAAATAGTAAATATTAGGAATATTAATAACATTGAGAATAATAATAATTTATTAGGGTCCTTGGGTCAAAATTAGACTTTATTATGTTGGAATCTCTGCTCGAGCTATTTAACGCGCTACACTAGATCTGACTAGATCTGTCTTTTAAGCTTAATGAACCACACTAGTTGGTTCGAAAGGCGTCCGCAAATGCGCTACGCTACACTAGATCTGACTAGATTTGTCTCTTCACGATGAACCACACTAGTTGGTTCGAAACGAGCCGGCAAAAGTTTTTCTCTATATAATTTACGCCAAAATTCTTCTTATAACTATAATGGATCACAGAAGCCTCAATTTTACAATTATCCTAATACTTTTTAAATACAGAAACCCACATATACCTACTTCAAACGGGTTTGGAAATCACTTAACCATCCTAAAAATTAATCCATCTAATTATCTTTAACTTTCTTGGGATAAGAAAAACTGAAGGTCCACATCCAAATAACCCAATTGTGGTGACGTATTGATTGATATGGCGATATGTTTGGTGGCATCTTATCCTTTTCCGAATTTGATTGTTGTGTATCGTCGATTAGTTACAAAACATAATTATCAGTTTGATTTCCATGTAGAGACCCACAGCCCCATTTCAGTACTAGTCGATGATCACCCAACATATTGCGCAGCGTATATTTTGCGTACAACATATTGTCATTGCTTATGATAACCACTCTCGAAAGGGAGGTGAATAACGTTGGGATCAGCTCTCAACTCCCTAGACATGGCGGGTCCAACGAATAAGCCTTCAACCATTGCTCCTCGAAAATGGTGCACAGCTCCAAGCGAGTCGAAAATGGTGCTTAGCTCCTCCGGACAACGAGACTGCCCCGCGCAGGACGCGGGTCGTCGTACAGGCCTGGCCTTACCAGGATTTAATCATGTGAGACAAAGGCAAGGGCTAATACCTTGCTATAAGGTATTAAATGACTTGGTATATGCATACTTTATAACAAAATAACACACAGCTTTTGGTGGCTACATAAATTAAAAATAAAAGCTGTGTTATATTTTGTTATAAAGCATGCATATACCATGGCATTTAAGGTCTGGGCTTACCAGGATTTAACCATGTGAGACAAAGGCAAAGGCTAACCAGCCTGTCATAGGGTATTAAATGCCCTGGTATATGCATACTTTATAACAAAATAACACACAGCTTTTGGTAAATAGTAGGCACCAAAAGCTGTGTGTTATTTTGTTATAAAACATGCATATACCATGACATTTAATGTTCTATGGCAAGTTGGTTAGCCCTTACACTGAGACAAAGACCATATACAATTAACTAACTATTGCGATCTCCCCGGACCTCTTTCAGCCCTTTAAAATTTGTTTCCTCCAACTAAAACGATATGTGCACGGAACTTGCTTACTCCGAGAGCCTTCTTTCACTGAGCCCAAATTAAAGGAGATATTTGTATGTAAAGCATAACCTAGATTTCTTTTAGAATTTTATTTTTCTTGTTTTGAAAATTTAACGTTTTGAGTTTGTCTCCAGAGCAGCCAATCTTGTTCTTTCACATTTTCCATTTGATCATGTAAATAAAAGTCACTATGGTGATGCAAGAGACGAGATTAGGCGTTTTAAGCAACCGATATTTTTTCTTCTAGGTTATTCTTTTGACATACAAATGAAGGTGTGTATACACATGGGTGACCATGACATAAATATGAACTACTGAAAACTAAGAATTGAATATAGAAACTACTGAATTCATAAATTGGAAGTTTAAGTAGTCTGATTTGATTTTATTGGTGAAGTGAAATTGAAAAATGAAAGCGGAAAAGAGATGTGTTTCGAAAGACATTTAAAGGTTTCAACTTCGTATTCTGGAATGCCATGAAATATTATAAATTATTAATAATCAGTCAACACTGTTAAGTAAACAAATCATTTAAGGATATGACCCACATTCAATAGAATGTCTAACATCATTTTCTGATGCATGAACACTCTGAAATATATTACCAGATTACAGAAATGTAAAATCTCTTACCCATGTTCACTTATACATTCATTTCACTGTGTTCAAAGCGCAATATGGTAATTATCACTATTATTTAACTTTAAATCTCAAAAGTAACGGCTGACTGAATACACTGAACATACTCCACATGAGACTTTTCTGGTTTCTCAGTGGCAGTCCACATTCCACTGGTTTCCGCTGGCAGTATTGCTGCACTTTTCGTAGGCGGAGGCTCAAACAGATAGAAAACCTCAACATTACTCTCAGCATAACCGCAAACAAAAATCTTGTCACGCCACGCTACACAACATGAAATCCTTGTAAGGGTTCCTGGAAGAGAACCTACTGCGCTCCAAACGTTTTCATCGGAGTCATACTCCATCACTCCTTGCTGCTTCTGGAACGAGTACAAGCGCCCAGAAGAAGCAGCAACCACACAAGACTGTGGACCTTTCCCTTCCCCGACAGTCCACATATTCTCCAGCGTTGTCCATGCCCCTGTTTCTGGATCATAAACTTCCGCACTCCACTTGAATCGATCAACCGACTCACAATTATAACCGCTAATAACGAAAAATTTGCCGTCTATGAAAGCACCATAGCATTCATCGTGTTCTTCACTCATCTCAGGAGGAATCTTCCATTCGTCTTCAAACACATTGTAAACAGCTGCAGATCGCAGGAAATCTTCGTAGTCATCGTGTCCACCTGCAACGTAAAGGAGTCCCTCAGGTGATACTGAGAAAGCACCGGAGATTCGAATCTCCGGCATGTCGGCGCCACGGCTCCACTTTCCTGATGAAAAATCGTAGATGAAAATGGTGTTCAGTGCCTCTGCTAGGTAGAGGTCGGACGGATTCCATCCCCCCATCAAAACCAGCTTTCGATTGACACAAACGCAGTCACAGAAGAGTGGAATCCCATTGTGAGAACCGGGGAAATGGGGAAGGGGAGGAAGCGTTTTCCGTGTGCCTCGCAGAGGGTCAAAGATAGAAACCACAAATTCTAGATCATCACCAGGGTAAGCAGGGTATTCCCGGAGTTCCACTAAACATATACACGGCTGCAAAATCCCAAACTTTTTTCTGTCTTCATAGAACTGGGGGTGGTTCACAGCGGCCTCCCAGCTTTTGCACACAGCTCTGAGGTTTTCATGGGAGTCGTAAGGCACTCTTAGCAGACACTGCCGACCTATTTCCCATGGAAGAACAGCAAAACCCTCCATAATCAGATGCACTACAGGCGAAATACGGTCTGATAACCTATAGAAGCCAATGCTTATGTTCCAAGACCAAAGACTCACACTACAGGTGGCGAAATACGGTCTGATAACCTATAGAAGCCAATGCTTACGTTCCAAGACCAACGACTCACGTACAAGTACACTCTTCTTGCCGCTTAAACACAACCGCTTCATCGAACCCAAAAGATAGCCACAGCGGAGAAAGTGAGTGGGATCGAAATAAATATGAAGAAGCTAGAGGGAAAAATCAGTGAATAACAGATGACGCGTCATCGCATAAATGCGCCGCCACCGTCAACTAATAAAAAACGGACCAACTAGCTTGCCATTGTCGTGTAGTGTTTCACAATTTGTGCAAGGGAGACCCTAATGCCATGGTGAACAAATCATCGGTTGGTTACTCGTCCGATTGCTTCCTTGTGCGTTGTGTAGAATTCGAGAAAGATCCAGCGATAAATAACTTTACCATGGGCACTACATACCGGTGAGCCAGGATTAGTTCGCTGAAGAACTAGTAAACAACTTTACTCTGTAACCTTATAAACAACGTTACTCTGCAACCTTTTATAATATGCACAAATAATATAAATTTATAATTAAAAATATCTTTTTCTTTATTTAATTCAATACGTAATAATAAAATTTAGACACTTTTATTAGCTAAATTGATTAAGTAAATATTTTTTTTATCAATAGGCCTTATAATAATTTCAGATGGTTTAATTTCGTTTCATAATGGTTAATTTAAAAAACTTAATCTTAATAATTTTTAGTTGAATGAAAATTATATTTAGAAAATAACAAGGTTAATATTAACAATTTATTAATATTATGTATTTAATATGGCATATAGTTTAGATAATCCTATGCAGGCCTTGAATTTGAGGTCCTGTAGGACGTATTTCCGTTTGCAAGACGTATTTGACTGTGAGAACAAATTTTTCAATGTCATATTTGACGGGTTTTATACATCTTCAACTCGTCATTTTGACTTTTAATTTCAAATGTACACCGTCAAAATCTCTAATACCTCTACCATTATGAATGGATGGGATGGTATACTTGTACACAAGAGAGTTCACTTCGAACTTAATGGATTTAAATGCTATGAGTGCCTACCATTCCTTCCTATAGTTAATGGTAGACTCGCCACCTCACCTTAGTTGAACGAAACAACGATGGTGAAGAAGGGTATGAGCTTGAGTCATTGGACGAACTAAAAATAGGGATTAATTTTATCAATTACAAAATGGATGTAGCCTATGGTGCTATTGACCACTAAACTTCGCTTTTTCTACAACATGCCTACCTAGATTTGGAAGTTGTAGGGTTTGTAGACTATTGTGATTCATTTTTTTATTTCGTCCGGGATTCCTACTGGCTTCTCGGGCCAGATTAATATGTGGGTACATTTCATTTGGCTTCATTATGCCTTTGCGCGGCTTCCACTGTCTTTTTTGTTGTTGTGTCGATTTCATTTATGTTGTGGAATCTATGATCATAACTTGCTTTGATAAGAGCATAATTGGAGCGTTTCAATTTAAATTGGTTATTTTGTATAATTTTTAAATCGTTTAGGAGAGGCAGGGTTTCTAAATTGTGAGAGATTTGTGGATTTGATTATCAGAATTCAAAATGGTGGTTATGAGTTCCTCCCCATAACAGTCGTGGCATTCAGGGACCTTATTCCAGTATTCCAAGATGTTTTCTACACTGCCCCTTGCAAAAGTGGAAGGAGACAAATTGATTCAAATTGTTGGAGACACTGTGAAGCGTCTGTACTAGTGCCAAGGTCTTCCTCGCTCGTGGTTGGATTTAAGACCTAGGGACTAGCTATGTAAACAAAGGTGATTCACATAAATTGGTCTACCATTTCAAGGACCTAGTATTATCATATTTAAGCAAGAGGTGACTTTAATCACTCTAGCATGTCGTGGGGACCCTTTTGGAAGTTCTACTACAGAGGAGAACGTTATTAAATCCAAGACACCAATGCAAAGGGTAAGTTTCTCCATCCAATAAATGCTCTCTCGTTATGTTTACGTTTATACTTTTTAACAGTCTTTGAGATCTACAATATCTATAGGACCTCCCCTTAACATATTGAAAAACTTGGAAATATGATCATCGATGGTGGGTCATTAAAATCTAGTTATTGTAGTTGAATAGTGTATTTATGAGATTTCCTGGTATAAGAAAGAGAGACTATCAAAGGATATTGTATTACTCAAACATACTCATGTTCATCAATCATAAATTTAATGTGCACTCGCCAATTTTCTCATGGGAAAAAGAATTACACCTATTATCCATGCTCATTCAGAGTAAGCAAAAGATGATCAATTGAGTCACCATTCTTGCTGATCACAATGGAATGATTGGATTAACCAACCACATTGCACTTTGGTCATCAGGTATTGAACAGAGGCAAAAGTTTCTATAACAGTTAGACAATGGTTAAAAATCGTGGCAAAATCATTGACTACTTGTGCTGGAAAACAAGTTATTGTCATCCCCTTATAACATATTCACCATGGGAGGAACATATTCGCTATTGCTATCACCACAATTGCCCCAATCTCAAGATTCTTATAAAACCAATTATCTTTTTTACCCATGTCCTGCAAAGCAGGAATAGCTAACTACTAATTTAACATGCTTAAAATGATTTTGACAATATTCCACTATTCATTGTTTTATCTATGAGATGATTAAAATCTACTTAGTCACACTAAGTACTATATAACTCTACCTGCTTTCCATACTATTGAAAGAGTGACATGCATCAGTGTAGCACCATTGATCCTATGTGTATGTATTGTGCAAATAAACACAGACCCACAAAAACTTGGACACCCTTTTATATATGTAGGAATCCATATATATGTTCTCAACCTTGCCTAAAAGCTCGCGATTCTGCAAGGGGTTTTGCATAGTAATCCTTACTTTTAAAATGAAAAGATTGGAGACTTGTGCAATTTATCTTTTTTTTGCTGAAGCAAGAATCAGACCTTCTATTCACTTGTAGCAAAAAAATAGGTTACATAAAATACAAGAAACCAAGAGCCAACTACTCGAGCTCCTGGCCGAGGGCCCACAAAACAAAAGAACCTCCTAAACCGTTCGATCTATATAACAAACAAGGATCTAAATTTGAATAAAACAAGAAAACTCAATAAGTCTTTAGGCGGACCCAAAGAGGAAATAGAGACCGTGGTGAAAATATTTCAGGTCCACTAGGGTGATAACCCTCGAGCAAGTGTTCTGCTCGAAAATCCCCGATCCCGACCCTGAGGAGAAACATGAAAGGAAGATAACCCTGTCCCATTAACTTGCACAACAAACCTTAGCAGTAGATCTGCTAATCCTAGATCCAACGGCTGGAAAGGATATCGAGCTGGAAAGATGAGCGAGGAATACCCACCCAATGAAGGCGGTATTCTCTCTCCTCCTTGAGCCACGTGTTGAACAGTTAGTGGCATCGAGAGCTTTTCTGTTAAACCACATAGAGTCTTGAGGGCGCCAGAAAACCACTTTAACTGTAGCAAAACTGCCTTGTACAGTAGCAAAACTCTTGGTGCCACGGTTTAGTTTCATGCTCTTCCCCCGCTGCCATCCTTCCCACTACAAGATCCAAATGTGCCAGTTCTCTGGTCCTCTGTTTGTCAAACCCTTATCATCCATCTGCGTGATTTTCAACTTGCTGCTTCTCCTTCATGCACTGATAATGCTCCCTGTTTGCGCGAGCCAGAGTGTGACAGTCCTCACGCAATTTCCCTACGGGTATCGACTCCCACGGCCAAACCTTATTGTCTCTTGTAAAGAGCACCCCTTCATTAGCCAGTCGGTCCGCCACTCTGTTGGAATTTCTATGCACATGAACAATCTAAGTGTTCTTAGTATTCTTAGGTGAGTTTGAATTTGGTGATATACCTACAAAAGTCTCCAGTGTTTCAAAACTTTGTCTGGTGTAGTACCAGTGCCTATCTTTTTGACTGAATTAATTGTTAATTCCGAATCAGCCTCTATAATTGTATTATGAGTTCAGTCATATTGTTAGTGGCATTCCCCAGAGGACTGTGAAAGATTATTTTTATATTGCCTTCTTCATCTCTTATGACTCCTCCGTAACTAGCAACCCCAGGGTTTCCTTTTGAGGCTCCATCTATATTGAATTTCAAAAAGCCATGGGGAGGGGGTTTCCAGAAAGCCTTTCCTTTTAATATGTGTCTTGCGATCTTGTTTATGCCCTGAGGGACAGGCAGCTGGAGCCCCAACAGTCGTAGAATGTGAGCATCTTGGTGAAAAGGAGGTTTCTCAGGGGGTTGCTTTAGAAGGGCATTAACAGTTTCTTTGAGTTGTTTTAAGATCTGATCCATGAGGCTTTGGGTTGAGCTAGATTTGTCCTTGAAAATCCTATTGTTGCATTATTTCCAAACATCCCAGATCAAAAATCATGGAATCAGAGTCCAGGCTATGTTGACTATTTCATTATCTGAGAAGTATTTCCTCCAATTCTTTAAAGTTTCAGTGATGTCATTTTCATTCCTATCCGTTTGATTGAAGATTGATGCCACCCAGTTCCATAAGGTGGAGGTGAATGAGCAGAGGTTGAGAAGGTGATCCATAGTTTCTTCCTGTAGACCACATAATTTGCATCTTGATGGACCAGCAAAACCTCTCTTTCTAAGATTTTCCCAAGTCAGAATCTTTTTATGCTATACCAGCCACATGAACAGTTTGATCTTCATCCAGTGTGGGTTGTGCCATAGGTCCCTCCATATCTTATCAGGGCTTGGATAGTTAAGTCTGGTGGCTATTCTTTTGGCTTCTTTAAGGATGAAGTTGCCCTCATTGTTCCTCCCCCATCTTAGTTGGTCATTCAAGGTTGAAGTCAAATTTTTTCTCTTTTCTAGAATCGCTTCAAGAACTTCAGCTTGGTCCTTCACAGGGGTCTCTTCACTATAAATTGGTACCTTCCATCTTCTCCATTTACCATTGTCCCTTATCTGATCCCAAAAGTCACTTACCCTTTTTAGTCCTTTATTGATGGTATCATTTTTTATAATGTCCAGTCCTTCTCTGCATAGGTTAGGTTCCTATTGCCAGTTATCCTCCCAAAACCAGGCAAGATTCCCATTTCTGATCTCCTAGAAACTATGTTTCTGAACTAAGGCTCTGTTATCCCAAGCATTGTTCCAAATATGGGAAGCCCTGATGTGTCCTGCCATTCGAATGTGGTCCCTTTCTTGCCAAATCATTGCATATTTTTGTTTCCAGAGATTAGCCTAGGGGTTTCTCATTTCCTTTAGCCATCTCCACCAAAGTTTTGCTCCCAAAACTTTGCTTAGAGTGTTTGGGTCATGGAGACCCAAACCACCATGGGTTTTGGGTTTGCATAGCTTGTCCCAAGCTACCAGAGCCCATTTCTTTTTCTCTTCCCCTTTACCCCAAAAAAAAATCTCTTTGGATATTCTTGATTTGTTGTGAAACTCCCATTGGGATAGGAAGAGCTGAAAACATGAAAATTGGAATGGTTTGTAGGCTTTCCTTTGTAAGAACTAGCTTGCCTGCTAAATTCAAAGATCTGTTTGTCCAATTATTGACTTTGTCCTTCATTTTATTAGTTATTGGCTCCCAAACTTCTTTACTCAGAGGTTTGTCAGTGAGAGGTATTCCTAGATATTTGGAGGGAAGATGACCTCTTTGAAAGCCGAGAATTCTGGAGAGATTTCTTTGAATAGAAATATCAGTATTGAAAAAGAAAACTTTTGATTTTGTGAGGCTTACCTCTATGCCAGCCACCATCGCGCATCATGCAGGATTTTTTTGAAAACTTTGGCTTCCTTGACTATGGGTGTGCCTGACAACATAGTGTCATCCACAAATTGCTGATGAGTCAATGTGTCCCCATTCTGAGTAAGTTTGAGTCCTTGGATTCTTCCTTCCGCCTTGGCTGAATTGATTGCTTTGCCCAATCCTTCCATCATGAGAATGAAGAGGAAGGGGGAGAGCAGATCCCCTTGCCTGAGACCTCTCAATGGCCTGAAGCTGCTGGATGGAGAGCCATTAAGAAGGATTCAACAACTAGATAAGGAAACCATGGCCATGACCCATCTTATCCAGTTGTGGTCAAAGCCATACACTTTGAGAACTTCCTTGATGTATGAACAACTTAGCTTATCATAATTTTTCACTATGTCAAGCTGTATAATCATACCTGCTTGCTTATTAGTCTTGAGGGAATGAACCACTTCGTGAGCTTGAATGATATTATCGAGAATTTGTCTACCTTCCACATATCAAGTCTGCTCCTCTGACACGAGCGTTGGGAGAAGGGGTTTGAGTTTGTTAGAAATAACATTGGAAATGATTTTATACACCACATTGCACAAAGCTATGGGTCTAAATCTGTCTGGTGTCATGGATTTTTCCTGTTTACGGATTAAGGCTATGAATGAAGCATTAAGCGATTTTAGAATTGTTATTGATTTTCTTGAATCCTCCACCACATCAAGAATATCATGTTTAACTATTTCCCAGCATGTTTTGAAGAAGTCTACATTGAAACCATCCGGGCCTAGAGCCTTCCCATTGTGCATCTCTTTGATAACTTCTTTGACCTCTTCTTCCATCACTGGTCTGTTGAGATTATAATTATCTTCCCTTGTTACCAGTTTTGGAATATGTTGAGTGAAGCTTTTAATAAATTGAGATCTATCTACAATGGTCTCCTCTGCTATGTCTTGAAAATGTTGTACAAGAACAGATTCCATGTCCTTGTGAGTATTTAGCTCTTTCCCTTGAGGATCTCTGAGTTTTGTGATCCAATTATGTGCCCTGTGTTCCATGGTAGACTTGTGAAAGAGCCTGGTATTTCTTTCCCCTTCTTTAATCCATTGCACTCTTGATTTCTGTCTCCAGAAGATTTCCTCCTGCTAGCATATGTTGTCCCATTCTTGTTGAAGAGAGTCCGCTTGCATTTTCCTTTCCTTTGTGAAGCCTTATGTGATGAGAATTTGGTTGATTTCCTGTAAATTTTTTTCCACTTCTCTTTTGGCTTTAAAAATATTGCCAAACTCATTTTTGTTCCATTCTTTAAGCCCAACTTGATGTGTTTGAGTCTCTGTTGTAGGAGGAACATTATTGTGCCTTGAGTGGGCATGTCTTCCACCCACCATTTTCCAATATTAGTGATGAAGTCAGGGTGAGTGAGCCAGGCATTTTCAAACCTAAAAGATCTGTTCCTTGGAGTGCCAATGAATGAAGCTTCTAGCTGGATGGGCCAGTGGTCCAAGCCTCTGAAAGGGAGGATCAAAGCTGTCATGATACGGCCAGAGAGAAGGAGGTCCTCCCAGATTATGAATCTGTCTAGTTTTGAGGCAACTTGAGAAGCTCCTCCTCTCTCGTTATTCCATGTGAAGGTACCATTTATTGTTTCCATATCCACCAGTCTCATGTTGTTTAGGAAGTTCTAGAAGGCAATTGAGTCTCTTCCAAGTGTTCTGGTCCCTCCTTTTTTCTCTGTGAGAGATCTGATCATGTTGAAGTCCCCTCCCAAAATCCAGGGCATTACTGGGTGTCTCTCTCTCAACTCCTCCAGAGAGGTAAGGAGCCTGAGTTTGTCTTTAAGATGTTGAGGACCATAAACGTTTGTGATCATGTAACATTCCTTGTCCCCCAAAGGTTGGATAACCATTGAAAGGTGGTTTTTGGATGCCTCAGCATCCAAGATTCCAAATTTCTGAGGATTCCATAAAGTGAGAATTCATCCCGCTGTATTATTTGCTTTGACATCTAGGTACTCATATTTTATAAGCCATTTGCTATGTACTTCTCTAATTTTGTCTACAGAGCATTTTGTTTCTTGTATAAACACCATATCTAGTTTTTCTTCTTTTATTCTGTTACTGAGATTTCTTTGTTTTCTTTTACTTCCTAGACCTCTAATGTTCCAGCTTGTAAGCTTCATAAACATGGTTTTATAAAAGAGTAATTGGTGAGATCTTTCATCTTACTTGAATTAATCATGAGTTTCCCACACTCTATCAACAGTTCATTCTGTCTCTTCCTTCCTCTTTTCTTGCCTGGATTTTTGGTGGAGTGTCCCAGTGTTATCTCCATTGATTTAACCCCTCTATTCTCCTGGCTATCATGGTTCCTTTTGACTCCTGCAACCTTTGTTTGAGACCTTCGGAGGAATAGTTTTTGTACTCTGTCAAATTCCTCTTGTGGTATAGAGTCAATCCCTTTGTTGGTTCCCTGCTCTAGAAACTTTTATAGATCAAGATTCTCCCTCTCAAGAATCTCCTGTAGGTCATGGTCCTCCGTATTGCCTTCACTTGGGGTCATCTCATGGTCCCTGCCAAGTTCCATAGTGTTTGGTAGGTCCTCCTTTTGTTCATTGTTTTCCTGTATGATTTCCATGCTATCCTCTTTTTCCTTCTCTACATGATTGTCCTCCGGCTCCTTGTTCGTTCCATACTTTCCTCCTTCTTCTAAAATCTCGAAATTGTTATGACTTAGTAGCTTGTTCTTGCTAGGTTTCTTTTGGTACTTTTTCCCCCCTCCTTTCCCTCTACCTCCCACTTTGGTGAAACCTTCATGGTCTTTTCCTGTGTTGGTTTTTAGGTTGTCCTCCCTTTTGTTGAGTGGTAAATCTCTGAAGAGGTGCCCATGTTCATGACATTTACGACATCTGAATGGGAAGCCTTCATAGTCGACCGCCTGTACCCATTCCTCATCATATACTTCCATAATGACTTCATCAGGGAGTGCTCCTGATAAGTCCATTTCTACACATATGCAGGTGAAGGAGGTATATTTACATCGCAGAGTCGCCTCTGATATCTTTATAAAATGACCTAATTTATTGCCTATAGATTTTAAGGATTCAGGCAACCAATAATCTAAAGGTAAGGAGTGTAATCTAATCCATACCGGGACCGATGTGAACGTTTCTCTCTCTGAGACAAAGTTCATCACCCAAGGTCACATGTAAAGGCCTGCGGCAGCATAGAAGTAGGGTCCTCCTTCAAATACTCTGTCTTTGTCCTCTAGGCTAGTGAAAACAATTGTGAAAAAACCCTTGGGCCCAAGATGTCGATTTATTTCTCCCTTCAATTTCCAGTTGTTTCTTATCCATGTGTACAATGCTTTCTCCATGGGCCATAAACCCATAAACTTACATATGACCACGTAAGTCACCATGTGATCTCTGTGCACCTGTAGTGTAGGATCATTTAAGACCACCCGAGGTTTAATGTTTGTCTTGGGCTTGCAGGGTCCTGTTGTAGATATGTTCTCAGTTCTCTAACTGTTGTCTCTTGATTTTGTTTCCCTCCTAACTTCCTCGGGGATCCCTTCCTTTTCAAGGGATTTGCTCCTTTCCGGCTTTTGAGTGCCAATTGTCTTTGTCTCTGCCTTCGTTGGTTTCTGGAAATTGTTCAGACTCGCCTCCTTGCTTTTGTTTGAAACCAAGTTACTGTAGGAGGGTGTGGAGCTCCCCCCTTCGTGCTCCTCCATAGTTACTAGCTTGCTCCTGTCGCTCCCTATTCAAAACCCTAGTCCTGACCTCTTCCTATTCTCCTTCAACATTTTCTGGGCATCGCTAAAATCAACGTTACTCAAGACTTGTGCAATTTATCATTTTTGTTACCTCGTGGTAAATAAATGCATTATGTTTTATGATTTGCCACATTTTTATGATTTTCTGACTTCCAATCCTCATTCAAAATGTGAATATATAAAGGTTAATGGCTCTAGAATCTCTTCTTTGTGATATGGATATAAAATGGTTTGAGATATTTATAGGGAGTTGTTGATGTAGATGGATACTTTTACAGAAAAAAAAATTATGTGGATTTTGATAATAAACATTTAGTGGATGCCATAAGTTTCGTGGTACTCGAGAATTGTTGTAACTATTTTGTACAAGTTACATTTAGAGAGACAATCTTTAAATGATTTTGGCTTTACCCATTTGGGTTTTCTTAGAATTGTTTTGTAAACACCTACTTGTCAACATGAAATGCTTGTAATAGGTAAAATGAATCCCCATTATAAGTCAGTTATGTTAGTGTCAGTCTTGTTAGCCTGTCACCTGGATCAAAAAATGCTTTTACCATGTTCTTTTCAAGCTTTCATCACCAAATTTTTCTGTTACTAGGTTTACATAACAAATTTGGTCATTGTATGGTCAGTCCAAAGATGGAGTCATTGTTTGAAATTTCACTCATGCTGGTTGCTTATCATACATCATGAAAATGGGTCAAGTCATCATCATCACTCAATTAGGTCTTAGGTCATCCATTAGGTCACAAGGCTCCCCAAGGTCCACCATTTCCAAAGAAAAACCACAACTAAGTCAAACATGACAAAATGACTGTTAATGAATTGATCATGATTTGTTCACACACTTTTCATATTTTCATGACATCAAAGGTTTCAGAAGAAGGAAGCTCCAACACTCAGGAAAGCAAAAGCACACTTGCAATGGTAAAAATAAAATCTGTCTTCAAAAAGTGAAATCAGTTCACAATGGAGGGTTTGTTTCTTTTCGTTTTTTTTGAAAAAGTGAATAAATTATCCCTATATAAACTCAAAAAGACTCATAACCGTTTCATTCATATCCCATTCACTCCTCATCATCGAACTCACTTGCCCAAAAAAGCAAAAAACTTGTTTCCCTAGGAGAAATTGGCCAAAAATTGAAGTCGTTGCGCGTAGAAACACTACGTTGTGCTTAGGAGGTAGGTGCTATGCATAGGTGAATTGCCCTGTGCTTTGGCACTACGCCTACGAGAACTACGCTACGCGTAGGACAGAGTACTTGAAACTCACCCAAAGCAAGAAAAAGAATGACTCGAATCGAGAAAATAGAAACACCTAGTAAGAAAATTGGATCGATGGTTTGAAGAATGTGATCGAAGCTAAGGTAAATGGTTTTATATATGGCATGGAAGCTAAGATTGATGGTATAGAAGAAATGTAAAAGGAAACATGGAAAATTTGAAGAAAGACACGGAAGGTTTGAAGGAAGGTTCGACAAAGTTGCTACAAGAAAGGCTTCTTAATGATGAAAAGGTAGTAGAAGAAACTCGTGATGAGAAAAAAAATGTTAATCATGCTTCATAGAATCTAACATTAGATTGAAGACCCACCATATTCCAAGATTGTTCTGAGGAAGTTTGATGGCAAGGATCTTGTAACATGGATACTACAAATGGAGCAATAATTTGACCTCCATAATGTGTAAAACACACAAAAGGTATGTATTGCAACTTTATATTTAAAACCCAATCAGTTTGTATGGTATTGATGGTTTTTCTCTCATAAAAAAATTGTAACTTCGTCAATTTTCACAGAGGAAATGATAGCACATTATGAGGATACAAATAGAAACACCTTCTTTAGCCAATTGATAAATCTCAAACAAAATGGTTCAATGGAAGAGCACATTGAGGGCTTCCAAAAGTTGAATATAAGGGTAAATGATATTCCAGAGGAGGATAGGATTGATTTCTTCATAGGGACTTTAAAGGATAAAATCCAACATGAGATTCACCTTTGGGTCCTGATTAATTGCAGAAGGCATTTAGGTTGGCAAGAAAATTTGAAAGAAAAATTATGGCAACAATGAAGCCTACCACTCATAACTATAAAGATGGAAGTGCTTTTGTTCTTAGACTTCCACTACCTACAAGGTTGAAACCACAACAATTGGAAGAAAAAATAGCAAAAGGGATTTGTTACAGTTGTGATAAAAAAACACAAAAGGTCATAAGTGTGTTGAGAAGAAATTAATTTACATAGATTGGAAAGAGGAGGAAGATAAGGAACAAGAAGCGTCAAAAGAAGAGGATATACACCAAGAACCAACCCCAGAGAGAAAAGAAATGAATCTGACCATATTTTGTAATGAATTTAAAGAAATTACCACTCCTCAAACTCTCAATATAGAATGACATATCAAGAAGAAAAAGGTAATAGTGTTGATTGATTTGGGTAATACCCATAATTTTATTCATTGTAAGATAGTCAAGGAATTGAGTTACTTCCTATATCTAGCACCAGACTATCAAGTGATGGTTGCAAATGGAGGAACCATAAATTTCTTTGGAAAGAGCTATAATATCAAGTTATCCATCAGAGAATATGTATTGAATAGTCCAATGCTTTCCATTCCAATTACTAGCGTTCATGTTGTACTATGAATCTAATGGTTACAATCTTTGGGTACGATAGCTTTTAATTTTCAATAACTTGTCTTGATTTTTTTTTGGAAGGAAAGGGAGTTGAATTAAGGGGTGTTTCATGGAAAACAAGAAAGATAATCATCTCTAATGGCATGTAAAAGCTTCTAAAGAAAGAACAATGGGGCGTAATATGTTCACTAGAGGTTCAAATATCAAAATTATTTATTTCTCGAAATCTCCAAAATGTCTTGGACAATCATTATAAGGTTCATGTAGTGGAAGATCACATCGAGCATTAAAAACAAGTTCTCCAAGTCTTAAAGGATAACCTCAGTTTGATGCTTAATTGAATGAAACAGGAGGTAGATCAACATTGTAGCAAAAGAAGTTTTGATGTAGGCGACTCGGTATTTTTACGGCTAGAACTATATAAACAAATGTCCCTGAAGAAATATAAGAAGGATAATAAATTATCACCAAAGTACTATGGTCCTTACAAGGTGTTAAAAAATATGAGTACTATGGCATACAAATTGGAGCTTCCCGCATCTTCCCAAGTGCACCAAGTTTTCCATGTTTCAAGATTAAAGAAGGTTATAGGTGACAAGCTCCCATTTCAATCAATATTTTTCGGAACTTGATGAGGAAGGAAAAATCATATTAGAACTTTAAGCAGTCATGGAAATAAGAAACCGACAGCTACGTAATTGATCAATTTTAGAGTATCTCATCAAGTGGAAGAACTTAACCATTGAAGATTATGCATGGGCGGATGAGAATTTTATATAGAAGCATCCAGAACTACTTAAGCGTTGAGGACAACACTTTTTTGGAGGAGATGGGCATATTAGGTACCTATGCTACCAGTGTAGCCCCTTATTATCATTTGTGCAACCCCCTTATTGTATTATTGTGCCCATGTAGTCCCCATATTGTTATTATAGATATAAGCCCACTGTTGTTATTGTTCCCTTACAATATTATTGTTATGTAGGCTCTGAATATGTTGTTACCCATTAGAATCCTATATATAGAAAGGAGGTATTGTCATTTCTGTCATCTAAGAATTGTTCATTTGTGTAACGTAAAGGACGTTCCCCCTCGAAGAGGCTAATTTTGAAGTTGTTGATCTATCTCTTCTTCTATTTTGTGAGTTGGTTACATAACAATGCAAACTCCATTCTTCTTCTTGTATTCTATGTTATGGTCAGCGTGATTGGATATTTCTTTGGAATCTATTTACGCTTTTGATTTCACACATATTTGTCTGGTCGTCCCTAGGAATGGATTAGAGAGCAAGAGCACATACAATAGTGAGTATGAAAGATATGATATTAGTGATGTTTTCCTAAAATATTCACCACCAACCAAAATAATAGGATAAGGAAATGTTAAGTTGAAACTAATGGGTGTAAGTATTATAATACTCTTGAGTGTTCCACACATCCGAATATTTGCGAAAAGTTTGATTTTTGTATGCACGATGAATGATGCATGTGTAAAAATAGTGTTTGTAAAGGATACCTATAGGATGATTTGGAAACCAATATTATTTCTAAGAGAAGTTTAGATTGGCATCCTATATAAGCTTTTAGGAAGCAATGTCAAATATGGTCACAACATATCTATTGTTGTACGAAGTAGAAAACAAGAAAGAAAAACTCCTACAATCTTTGGGGTAAATACTATGACGTGGCATAAAAAACTGGGACATGTTATCGAGAAGGGCCTTCAGTTACCACATAGTAATGTTATTGAATAAGTTATGTCTAATTTCTCTCTAGATCTTGATTTATATGAAAATTGTTTATATCAAGAGAAAAATTAGGTAAGATCCTCATCTAGTTCTGTGAGGTTAGATGGCATAATATAGTTGGTCAAAAGTGATGTGTTTGGATCTATGTCAATTCCATCACTGGGTAAATCTATGTACTATGTCTCATTTCTTGATGACTTCTAAAGGAATATGTATATATTTCCTTAGGAAGAAATCTAAATTATTTTAGAAATTCACAGAAAATTAAAGTGATGAGGATAGATAATGCTAAAGAATTTTGTGGGAATGAAATGAGAGGATTCTATAAGTGTAGTATTACAAGGAAGAATAATAATTTGTACACACCTCAGTAATTGGAGTTACATAAAGATGAATAAGACATTGATGGGAAAACAAAAAGAATTCTCATTCTAGTGTCATGTTAAGAAATTAATTCATGCCAAAACTAATATATATCTCTTTTAAGAATTAGATCTCTTAATTTATCTATACCCTAACCAACAATTTTTATATTAATATTTTATAACTCATAATGAATAAAAACCAACATTGATCACTATGCCATTTATATTTATTTAAAAAAATGGATAGCATACCAAATAAATAAGAAATGTATCTTAAAAAAACTAATGTCCCCGTTTCAACATGTAAAGAAATCACGGTTTTATCTTTAAAAAAAAATAAATAAACCATGCATTTGAAGATTAAATGAAGACAAAACATTTACAATGCTAAATATAAAATATTTAAGAAAAAGGGAATAGTTAGATCTCGATGGCTAGAATGCATAAATTATAAAAACCGGCAAACTCTTCCCCTTCGTCCATGGAAATCCTTTATTCGGTTGATTGTTGAAGCAAATAGAAAATTGGATAACGAGGCACACGAGTAATGCCACATACAAAAATATAGTACAATAGTAGTACGACTATGCAACACACTTAATAGAATGAGTATCTTAAGAAAAAAAGCCACAAAAGTCCAAGCCTTCATTTGAGAATCATAAATGAACACTGGTTTAAAGTAGATCATGTACAAATTCCATGATGTCCAAAGAAATTGGCCCTCCACATGTAGAAATCCAATCGTCCCAGATCTCCACAAGTCTTTTGGTGTGTGACTAATGTGCGTCTCATCATAAAAAACTTCCACACTTATTTCAACTTGACGTTGAAAATTCCTCTTGGATCCACTTATTACCATGAAAATAACCACATTATTTTCGATCATGCGAGGAAATATTTGTCAAATTTGACAACTTAAAGAACAATTAAACAATGAATATTCAAAGAGACCTATATAGTGTAGATGTTCTTATTATATAAAATACTTACCAAAAGTCTTAAAACCATAAAATATTTTTATTTCGACATTGTTTATATGGAGTTAGTAAAAAAAATTGTCATAATTTCTTATTTTCATTTTTGTGTGAGGATGTCAACAAAGTCGCATAACTAGCGTTCTCTTTCGCTCTTATTTAATAAAAATATTTAATGTCAAGATTATTGGATGTACCAAACGATAATAATTGTAAAATGAGTATATTAATATTTTGTAACTTTTTTTAATTAAATTTTTATATAATTAAATATTTTTGTATATATATTATCTATCGTAATTATAAGTAGAAGTTGACATTGAAGAGATGTAACAGTTAATAATTTTTATTAATATTGAATGATGACAATTTTTTTATATTAAATGTTCATATTATAAGTACATTATGTCATGTTCTTAGAGTATAAATTGGGATATAGATGAGAAGTTGTAAGCAAATTGAACATTACTTATTTTACATATTTTTTTCAACATTTGGTATTTTTCAAATATTTTTTTGTAATTAAAAAATAAAACCCGATAAAATTGTCTATTCAAATGAAATTTTTAATTTAGTTAAAACCATTTTTTTATAGTATACTATAATTAATATAATGGTTTTTTTCAAATATTTAAACATTATTGTACTAGTAAAAGTTAGTGATATAGTAACATAATGAATTTATAGAGTACACAAATAGTCAATTTTGTCATCATTACACAATAAAAGGGGAGATATTTCAACATCATATTTGATATAAATAGAAATAAAATTTTATCTAAAAAATAATAAACTTAATTTCATAATGTTAACCTATGGAAAATATTTTAATTTTTTTATAAAAAAAAATTAATAACAAGTCAATAAAAACAGAATAATTTTATATCTTGCTAATGACAAATATAATAACCCAAAAATAAAAATACATATATAATTTTTTTACTTCACACAAATGATTTATAAATATCAGTAAACGTTTACTTCACACAAATGAGGGCATCAGATATACTCGGATATTAAATAGAAATTAATAATCCTTCTCGTTCAAAATGTAAGTAAATCACAATTCATATTTAAAAATAGCTCAAACATGAGTTGGAAAATGAGCACCACAAGATAGAATCCCAGATTAAATAACAAATAATGCAATTTCAGTAATGTAATAAAGTAAAGGATGATGGAGAAGAATGGATCTGTCTCTCTTGGGTGTTGTTTGTCTCTGTTTGTGTGTCTGTCAGTGATAGAGGAGGATGGATCTTGATCATCTCCAGCTGCAAACAACTCCAAAAATACAGTGCGGAAAGAAGCTCAGGCGCTCAACGGTTTTTTTTGTAGTTGAGGATGGAATTAACAAATACAGTGCAGAAAGAAGCTCAAGCGCTCAACTATTTTTTTTCCAGCTGAGGGTGGAATTAACAATTGATTTAAAGTGCTCCGATGAGAGAAATGGGCGAATGAAAAGGAGTAACCATCAAAATGGATGTTGCTTCTCTAGTTATATGTTTTTACAACTTTCAATTACCATGTTCATACCTATAATCCAAAGATGTACATGCCGTCCGCTATGTTAAGACTCCTATGCTAATTTTAAGACTTCTATACAAAATTTTCCGATTTAATCTCAAACCGAATTTGTTTGAAAAAACCCTAGAAAGTTGAAAATATAAATACTTTTTGTGTTCATGTAAACCAGAAAAAAGCTCTCACAAAAAAGGCAAAGAAAAGAGTTTATCTACGTCACATCCTTCTGCGCTAACGCGGTCTCTGCTCATTCCACAGAGCGTTGCCCATGATATTAAAAAAAATGAATGTCCAACCTAGCTGAAAAAAGTCAAGGGACTGCGATTCGCTGGAATAGTTAATGTAGTGGCGGCTGCGTCTCATGATCGAGCAGCAAAGTACGTGAAGCCCATTGGTTGCATGAAGCACGAAATGTGCATAAAGCCGAAGGTTTGAACAGTTTGGAAGGTCCAAGTCAAACGAGCTTCACGATTTCTGTGAAGAGGCACGAATCAAAAAGCACGAGCCGATTTTTGGAAAAGTCAAACGAGCTTAAGAAAGGTAGTCGTTTATACATATCACCTTTTTTTTTATACCATTCGTATAAATCCAAAATGTATGTTTTTAAAAAATTCTTTTAAAGATACGCATGCATGCTATGTTTTGAAAGGAGCATTTAAAAGTGGGTATATTTTTTTTTAAAGTATTTTTTTAATAAAATAATTTGGAAAGTAAAAGTAAAAGAGATTTTTTTTTTAAAGTTTTTTAAAAACTTGGAAAGGAAAAGGATTTTTTTTATTTTTATTTTTTTATTTTTTGTATTTTGAAGGAGATTAAATGAAAAATGGGTATTGTGATATTTTTATTAAAAAAATGGTGAAAGTATCGTTTTTTCAACAAATTGAAAAGTTTGTTTAGCTTGTTGAGTTGTATTGAGTTAATGTTCAATAAATGGGAAAAGCTAAGAGGTTGAGAAGCTCAAAATGACAACAAGAGATGCATATTTTTAGATCTGGAAGTGAAGAGGAAAAAGGATGCCTTTGCATTGAAATTCATAAAAGAATCAGTGGATGACAACATTTTTCCCCTGATTTTAGAAGCCAAGACAACCAAGGAGGCTTGGGATACCCTTGAGCGTTGTTTTGATCCAAGGGGGAGCATAGAAGTTGAAGATGAAAGTGAATCTATAGATGCAAATCTACATCTAGATGAAATGATTGTTGAATCCCACTGCGTTCAGCCACAAGTGGATGATGTCTGTGAAGAAGTCGCAGAAGCAAGAGAGAAGGAGCACATAGATGCTCATGAACCCACTGTGCACAGCCACAAGTGGAAGAAAACTTGGTGATTCCAGCAACAAAGCTTGCTGATGACATATGATGATTCCAGCAACAGAATCTGTTGATGAAAATTTGATGATTCCAACAACGGAGCTTGTTGATGAAGAGTTGGTAAATCCAACAACAAATCTTGCTAATGAAAGTTTGGTGAATCCAGTAATAGAGTTTGTTGATGACAATGAAGATGCCATTAGAGTAGTCGATACTATGGTGAATCTAGCAAATAATATTTCTGATGTAAAATTTGATGAAGAATTGTTGGCTAATGATGAACAGTTGCAGGTGATGCAACAAAAATATGATATTGATGTGATGCTATTTGCTGAGACAGTGGAAGACAACTTGTTTGCAACAACACGGGTTAGTAAAGAAGTCGAAGAGAGAGAGACAAAAAAATAGGAAGGGGCAAAGAAACAGAAAACAAAGATGGATGCAGAAGCAGTCCTGGAAGTGCAATAGTTGGAAGTACAATAAGAAAAAGTTCTCATTGCAGAGCAGAAAGAACAAAACCAATGTGGTTATGTAGATGTTTTTAAACTTACCATTGATTTCCAATGTGTAGGTACACATAATGACTATGAAGGAGAGCTAAATTTCCTTGAAGCATGGCTTGTAGCACCCTGCCTTCATAAAGTCTGCATAGAAGATGTAGAAATGCATGTTGAAGACATCTTGGATGATGAGAACATCAATGCAATTTTTAGGTATTGGAGTCCTTAAGAGATGAAATCATATTATGGTCTTATGTTGCAGGAGATATATGATGAAAAGAACACTATAGAAGATAATATATGGCAGCATCTCACATACAACTCGTTTTTTGAAGAAGTCCTGGATATTCCTAGACAACCTGGAAAAATGGAAGACCTGCACAAGCAAATGACGAAATTGAGTTTTGAAGAATACAACAACAAGAAAATGCTAAAACAATTTAGAGGCTATAGGATCTGGAAGAAGAGAAGAAGAAAAGTAAATGTAGTTGAAGTCAATTTTTAAATTGTAAACCTAGCTGAGACATAGACCAACATGTATCTTAACTAAATTTTTCATGTGGTTGTAATTAAGGGGGAGTGTTGGAGAATCTAATCCCAACCACCTGTTAGGTGTCAAAACCATCCCTCCAAGTGTCCTAGTTCAATTTCACTGAGTCCAGTTTAAGTTGAGTTTAACTCCAGTAATTTATTACTAATGTTTCCAATGTAGTCTTATTTAAGTTATTTATAATATTGAGAAGAGCAAGTCCTCTGCTCCACCTTTTGTTCTCTTCAATTTTTGTCAATTGAATCAGGGTTCTCTCACAATGCAAAATTCATTCTATAATTTCATGGATGGAGTGGGGCTTTTTGTGTTATTTTAAAATTGATTAGTGCCATGGAGTGAGGTTTTTGTAAATTTCACTAGAAGTAGCTACTTCGAATTCATACTCGAGATTTTGACTAAATCACAGGGAAATTAATGAAGGATTTCATCACCATAAATAAAGCGCTTTAAGAATTGTTAGTTTCACCATGATTTGGCATTTCATGGTACGATTTGAATTTAGATAATTATTTGATAATGAAGATAATTATTACAACTAACATTAAGTGCCATATAGTCGTGGTTATACCAATTATTTTTGGATGTATCCACGGCTCTTCTTTAATGCCTTTATCAATAATTCTAGTGTTTTTTTCAATGCCATTGTTCCTTACTTCATCAACCTTGAAATTATAATGTATTTTTGGGTTTTAATCATGTAGTTATAAATTTTGGCCAAATTGGTGAAATGAAGTAAAAAATTCATCAATTTGTTCAATTCGACCAAATTCTTGGTCAAGTTTGATTGTCTTCACAATAGATTTAGGTTTTTGGGGAGTGTGAAAATGGTGGAGAACTTTAGGGACTTTAGGGTTCCCAAAGGAGCAGTTCAGAATATGGAAGAGTCTGTCATGCTCTAGATTGTCAAACTGAATCTGTACAACATGTGCAGGTTTCTAGCAAGCATTTGAGTTGTGAATCATTGAATTGACAGTGGTAGGGTTTGGTGACAATGATCAAATGGTTTTGGTGGTGCTTTAAGAAAGCCTTTTAGTCCTCCATTACAATCTATATGATGTCTCGTAAATTTCGGCAAAGTACTTTTTTACTTTGAATTTTTTCTGTATCCTATCAAATCTGAATTCATATTCAAACTTGGTAACTCATTATTTATGTTTAAAAAATATTTAATTTTGAATATTTTTTTTTGAAATGTCAATCTTTATAAGAATAAAAAAAACATTAACTGCAAATTAATTATATTAATGTTTAACTATCATAGATGCATCACTTTTTCTTCATCCCCATTCTTGATTGCATGTTATTTATGGAGTTAATAACTTGATGAACATTAGATACATCACCTTGACTTCATCTTCATTCTTCTCATAGTATGAAGTTGTTGTAACTTCACGTTTATCAAATAATACTAAAAGCTAAACAAAGATGGTGCATGATACAGGGATATAATATCCTTATCCTTTGGTAACTGCTTGGTTGTGGGTCACTGTTGAGATATTAGAAATAGTATCCTTCCCAAGGAAGCTAGAAATACCATACAAGTTGTGTTGAGATTTTCTGTTTTATGTAAAATAGGCAAAAATCTCAGTAGATGACAACAATTGGAATTTGTTGCTAGATTAGCTCCAGGTTGTTGGGAGGGAGTTAATGCATCCTAAATTTGATGTGAGAGGATTTATGAGGCAATTAGATTCTCCTTGCTATAAAATAGATATCCATATGGATTGTTTTGAGGATGAGAGTATGTGAGGATTTGATTTATGTAATCTCCTGTTTGATTAATAAAGAATTGTTGATGCCTATGTTTGGTGGACATAGCCTAGATTGGTTGGGTGAACCACGTTAATTGTTGTGTTTCCTGTGCATGATTTAATGGTTGTGTATATGTTTTATTGATTGTTGTGCATCTGATCTCCAACAATTGGTATCAGAGAAGTTGGAGGCGTGGTGCAGCTGGACCGGACTGAAGGTGGAGAGCAGTTGAGCACTGGCCGTGTTGAACTCCTGTCCGCCTGCGTGGAGGTGTGATTACGTGGATTATTGGTGGAGCGTTTAATCATTGCTGGTGTGTGGATTGTATTACAATGCAGCTACGTATGACTGTGTGGAGGTCGTTTACCACTGCTGCGTGGAAGACCATTAGACCAAACCTGCATACCTGCTGGAGCATTGAAGTGATGCGTGGAGTCCCGGAGCTGGTGCTGCGTTGAAAAGCCTGAACGCTAGTATAAGTTTATTGATTGCTGGAGGCTTGCAATTACTGTGTTGAACATTGCTGGAGCTGTCCAACTTGCGTGGAGGTTTGAATTGCCTGGTGTTGCTGGAGTGCTATTGCGTGGAGATCGTATGGGCGCATAGCAATTTTTCAAATGGTTATTGCAGTTGGGCGAGTCTTCTCTTAATGTAAGGTTGAAATAACGTTGTTTAAATATTTTTTAAAACCTATTCTATACCACTTTAATCAAAAGAAAGCAATAATCCTTGCTACATATATCGGTAGCTCTCCTTGCTATTTAATCACACGAAAGCAATAAACAACAGAACGCATTTGGAAATCTATCCTATCCTATACAATGGATTCCGCCAAAGGATTTATATGGATTTTTTGGAAAGTATATTATGATTTATTATAATATATTATGATTTATATGGTTTTTTTGTGTGCTCTACATTCCTATTGTGGGGTTACGATAACGAGTGATCATTGCTCGACTTGCTGCTTGTAAATAAGTGCGCGGAAACTCAGATCAGGTCAAATCAGATCGATCATGGGGAAGCAAGGATTTGGCATTGGCCTGAAGGGCAGCAATATTGTGAAGGAGGGATGCATCCTTTTGGTATCATAGCGGGTCAGCGATGTTGAAATTTGTTTTTTTTGTGATGTACAACGACAGAAACTTAAAAAAAAAAAAGGCAGTAAGGCATAGGCAGTTTTTATTATTATTAATTGTTGGTATTTAACAGTTGCTGTTTTGGAGATTATTGTGTTTTTTGGTTGATACAAGATGGCAAAAACTTAGAGTGCCCGGTTTGAAATTGAGAAGTTTAATGGCAAAAATAATTTCGAGATCTGGAAGGTGAAGATGCATTATTTGCTTGTCCAACATGGCGTGGCAAAGGCGTTGTTGGGCAAATCCAAACAGCCTTACAACATCACAGATAATGAGTGGGCCGAGATGGATGAAAGAGCGATAAGTGCTAT
>APFE030786721.1:7370-30566 GCA_000404065.3 Pinus taeda | reverse complement strand
TTGCAAGGTGGAAGGGTTAGAACCCTTCCAGGTGTTCTGCATATTCCTGCGTTGGCCAGAAATCTGATTTTGTAAGCAAGTTGGATGATGCAGGTGTAAAGACAGTGTTCGAGAAGGATACCTGCAAGATGGTTCGAGGAGCACTGGTATTGATGCGGGGAGTTCATATTGGAACTCTGTACAAGCTGCAAGGTAGCACTGTTGTTGACGGGTGCAATAGTTCTATGTTTCCTGAAAATGGAGCAGAAATTGTGGTTCTTTGGAGAGGAAAGACATGTTTGGCATCAAAAGGCTTGGGCATATTGAGAAAGGGCCTCGAATACTTTCATAGGTAAAGGTATGGATAGAAGAGTATGGAGTAATAGCTCTTAGATTTTCATTTCTGTGAACTTGTAGTTATATGGGAAGCAGAATCGGGTGAGTTTCCCCTCTGGTGGTAAGAGGACGAAACAAATATTAGAGCTTGTGCACAGTGATGTGTTTGGACCTGTGAAAGTTCCATCACTGTGTAAGTCTGTGTACTATGTATCATTTATAGATGACTTCTCAAGGAATACATGGATATATTTCCTTAAGAAGAAATCTGAAGTCTTTGACAGGTTTAAAGAATTTAAGCCTCTGGTGGAAAATCAGACAGAGAAGAAGATAAAGGTGCTGAGGACAGATAATGGTGGAGAATTTTGCAGCAAGGAATTTGAAGAATTCTGTAAGAAGTGTGGAATAGCACGGCAGAAGACTACTCCATATACACCTCAGCAAAATGGAGTCACAGAAAGAATGAACAAGACGTTGATGGAAAGGGCAAGAAGCATGCTCAGTGGTGCTGGGTTAGGACAAGAATTCTGGGCAGAGGCAGTGGATACTGCATGTTACTTGGTCAACAGGTCACCTTCATCAGCGTTGAGGATAAGACTCCACAAGAAGTATGGACTGGTAAGAAACCCTCTCTTTCACATCTGAGGGTATTTGGATGTGATGCATATGTACATGTTCCAAAGGAGAAATGACCCAAGTTGGATAGTTAATCTGAAAAGTGCATCTTTATTGGGTATAAGGATGGTTTAAAGGGTTATAAGCTTTGGAACCCAGTAACAAGAAGGTTGTGTACAGTCGAGATGTGGTGTTCAGAGAGGTGAAAGATGTTATTAAACATGAAGTCCAACCAAAGGAACCTGTGAAGATAGAGTTTGAACTAAAGGAGGAAGAATCAGACTCTGTAGCAGAGGAGGAATCAGAAGATGAAGAGCCACAAACTCCGGTTGTGAGAAGATCAGCTCGAGAAAGAAGGCAGCAAGAAAGGTATAGTCCATCTGCTTTCTGTTCAACTTTGCTTTGTCTGTTACTGATGATGATCCCAGAACTGTGAAGGAAGCAGTGGATTCAGAGGATGGAAAACTCTGGAAAGAGGCCATGGTTGATGAAATGGCATCTTTTGCACAAAAATGAGGCTTGGGATCTGCTGGAGTTGTCGGCTGGAAGGAAACCCATTGGCAGCAGATGGGTGTTCAAGAAGAAGACAAATGCAGAAGGGAAGGTGGAGAAATACAAGGCTCGGTTGGTAGCAAAAGGTTATTCCCAGGTGCCGGGAATTGATTTTGGTGATATTTTTTCTCCTGTTGCCAAGGTAACTTCTATTAGATTACTTTTATCTGTTGCTGCTACTTTTGATTTTTGAGGTAGAACAGATGGATGTGAAGACAACATTTCTTCACGGGGATTTGGAAGAGGAAATCTACATGAAGCAACCTGAAGGCTTTGTGGTAAAGGGTAAGAAAGAACTGGTATGCAAGTTAAAGAAGTCTTTGTATGGGTTAAAACAGTCACCAAGGATGTGGTATCAGAAATTTTATACATTTATACGGGGACTTGGCTTCACCAGAAGTAAAGCAGATTATTGTGTGTATTTTAAATTAATTGGTGACCATGTTATGTATCTGGTCTTGTATGTGGATGATATGTTGCTGGTTGGAAATGACACAAATTATCCAGGATTTGAAGACCCAATTGTACTCCAAATTCGACATGAAAGATTTTGGTGTTGCAAACTATATTTTGGGCATGTAAATTAAAAGAGATCAGGAAAAGGGGAAGCTTTGGTTAAACCAGAGGAAGTATGTCGAGACAATATTGCAGAGGTTTAATATGTAGGATAATAAACCGGTGAACGTTCCTATTCCTGTAGGTGTAAAGTTATCTGTTGAACAGTGTCCCAAGACACAAGAAAAGGAAGAGGATATGTCCCATGTTCCATATGCAAGTGTAGTCAGTAGCCTGATGTACATAATGGTCTATACTAGACCAGACATTGCACATGCAGTTGGAGTATTGAGCAGGTTTATGTCAAAACCAGAAAAGGAGCATTGGACAGCAGTGAAGTGGGTTTTCAGGTATTTGCGTGTCACTAGTGATTATGGTTTGTGCTACCAAGGAAGACCATGGTTGGACAGAGTGTTGGATATTTGTAGCTTTGTTGATAAAGACTGGGCTGGAGATCTGGATCAGAGAAGATCTACAAGTGGGTATGTGTTTAATCTATTTGGAGGTGCAGTTAGTTGGATGAGTAAGAAACAATCTATAGTGGCACTATCAACTACAGAGGCAGCACTATCAACTACAGAGGCAACCACTCATGCAAGCAAGGAAGCAGTTTGGTTGCAGAGATTGTGTTCAAGAATGGGGTTAGTACAAGAAGCTATAAGGATAGACTGTGATAGCTAAAGTGCAATTTTCTTGGCAAAGAACCCTGCATATCATTCAAGACAAAGCACATTGATGTTCAGTATCACTTTGTGAGAGATATGATAGAAGACAAAAAGGTGTTGTTGGTAAAGGTGGACATTTTGAAGAATGTTGCAGATCTATGACCTCTGAGAATTTCTCCTGGTGCAGAGAAATAATGGGCATTTTAGGGCTGGAAAAATGACTAAGCTCTCCTTTGCCCCCCTATGGAAAGAAAACAACAAGTGGGAGAATGTTGGGTTGTGTCATATTCTTTCCACGTAGTTAACAGGGGATTTGAGGGGTACCCGTAATCCCACTTTATGGGGTCTGGGGTAGCGCCCTAGAAAATTTTGATTTTGGACCCTATGTTAGGTTGGGTGGACCCACCTATGGTTTTATGCATGATTTTTGCACATGTTTTTTAGATGCGATGGTTTTTCGGTCCATGTTATTGGACGCGATATTTTTTGGTCCATGGTATTGGATGCGATGGTTTTCGGTCCATGGTATTGGATGCTTCGGCATGTATAAATATGTATTATAACATTGAAAGGAACATAATGAAAGAAATCAAGCTGGTAGTCCTGGTTTTGGGATCCAATGGGAAAATCTTTATGTCTATGTGTTTTATGTGTTATGTTCTCGCAATGTTTATTTTTCTGTGTTTTAGAATTTGTATGCAGGTAATTTCTATACGGGGTTAAAACCTACAACCTGGTGATATCCGATCTCAAATCAATCTTCGAGACCACTACTGCTCCCTTCAACTGATCGAATAAGTCATCAATCCTTGGCAATGGATACCTATTCTTGATGGTCACTTTGTTCATCTACCTGTAATCAATGCATAATCTAAGAGTACCATCTTTCTTCTTCACAGACAAGACCAATGCACCCCATGGTTGATACGTTTGGCCTATTGTATCCCTTGTCCAACATTTCCTTCAACTATAGCTTCAACTCTACCAACTCATGTGTGCTCATATTGCAAGGTGCCTTTGATGTTGGAGCTTCCCCTAGCACCAACTCAATAGAAAAGACTACCTCCCCGTGAGGTGGAAACTTTGAAATTTCCTTAGGAAACACATCTTGAAACTACTGTAGAACTGGGTACCTACTCAAAACATATGCGTCCTAAAATTCCTTACCTTTGTCACTAGAAATATGCACTGCGAATAACATACACCCTTTCCTGGGACTGCACTTTTCCTGCATAGTTGTTACCATCTTAACTGATGTGGATTTCTTATTTCCATGTAAGACTCTTGGTTATCCATTTTCATCCAAGCACTCAATGGCCTTGTCATAAAAATCCACCTTGGTTCTATAAAGGTACAACCAATCCATGCCCAACAACATACTATATGATTCCAATGGTAATACATTCAAATGTGCTGTGGTGGGCATACCATTCAGATCAAATGCACAATCTCTTACCAATGGTGAACTCACTTCTTTGTACCTATAGCAAATTGCACTAACCAAGATTATGCATGAAATTCCTTACTCAAACCACACTTATCCACCAATTTAGGACTAACATATATATAATTAGATCTAGGGTCAATCAAAATGGAAATAACTTGATCACAAATATTACCATCCATCTCAATGATAGATGCCTAATGGTCTGCCTATTTGCTATCCAATGTTGCATAAATACGAGGAATTTCTTGACTAACATCCCCAACAGTATGTACCTCCTACACACTATATATGTGAGGCCTACCACCCTGATTCTGCAGAAAATCTCTCATGCAATGATCTTTTCCACAAGTCCAAAACTCTATAGGCTCCAACCTGCATCCTTAATTTGTTCTTCTAATTGAAATCTTTGTCATCTATTAGATGCCTTGAACTTCTTTGATGGCGTTGCATTATCTTTATTACCTGCACCCTAAGGTCTTACTCACTTCTTGCCCCATTTTCCTTTGTTCTTTGCATTACCTTTCCATTCTGGTTTAGTCTTGGATATGTGTTCTGATTGTTCATACCAATGCTTTAGATTTCATATGGCCTCCTCCAATGATCTAGCCTCATCGAACTCAATTTTGTCTTTGGATGCCATTGGGAACCCAATAGTGAATATCTAAATCTTGGCCTTCTCCTCCTTGAGGTAAGGCACATACCTCAGTAGCTTCAAGAACTTGCTAGTTGTTGGGTAAAATTAATTTCTTAATAAACGAATAAAATAACTAATCTCCTCGACATTAATTACAACCCGAGGAGCGCCTTTTTATTTCAAGGCAATTGGCAAAATAAATGCATAACAATACCAACAACTAACACTAGTCCTATATGATTGTGTTCTACACTATCAAGCTCATTCAATAAGAAATAAAATGTAAGATTTGAATAATAAAACTAAAATTAAAAAGAAGAAAGTAAATGACACGAAAAACAATTATGCTAATCACACAACTTGAATCATTGCTAGATTAGACCACACATTGCTAAATTGGAAATTTAATCTATTGCACTCAACATTATTCAAATTCTAATCTAGAGCAACAAATTAAATGAAATCTAGAAATTGAATGAAATAACAAATCTGGAAAATGCAGCAAACAACAAATTAGTTCAAAGAAATGAAATCTACTTTAAAGAACAATAATTGAAATTCAAATAAACAATCACATAAGTAAACTAATTTACATGTTCAAGGCAATACCTCATCCAAGGTAGTGGGCCCAACTGCCCAAGACTCAGTTCTACCTTAAGAAATAACTCAGATCAGATTACAAATAACTGATGTAGAACTCAATGGATAACTTCCTTCATTAAAACATATGAGAGAAATAATTATAGCATAATGAAGCTCTTGCCTTTGCCTCAAATTCAACAATTGTTCATCCTATCATCTCTTATCTCCTACATCCTATCTAAGAATTGTCCATCCCCTATCTGCTAATTATCTCTCATTATTATCCAATTATCCTTCTCAATTATCCTCTAATTGTCTTCTAATTCTCCTCATATTATCCTCATATTATCCTCATATCATCCTCCTATTCTCCTCTAATTCTCCCCCATTCCTCTTTGATCTCTGTTTTCATTTAAATATACAGAGAGAAGAGGGAAGTTACAAAAAAGTTTATTACAAATTGATTTCCATTACAATTTGGATTGTACAAAACAAATTGATCAGCGAGATCATATCTAAAAGATCTTTCCATCAACATTCAGCAGGAACAAGTCGAATTTGGTATTGAAATTGGAAGAATTTGGAAAACGACCGCAATAGCAAATATGAGAAAATTATCTCCGAAGAATCTTTCATTTCTCTTAATACAGACAAAATTTTGGAAAACTACTAATCACAAAACTAATATGGTCTGTTATGGACAAAACCCATGTTTCTAATTTTTCTGCTTCATTTGTCTGAAACGTCCAATGCAAAACTATCACTTCTTATTCTAGCGAATTTCTGAGTTGGAATATTTAATTGTGAGTTAGAGATCAAATTCGCAATCTAGAAAAGATCGTGGAGGCTAAAATCATGAGTGATATTAGTAAACCATCATTGGTAAAATCATACATAATAATCATCAATTTATTAAAAATAAAGGAGAAAAATAGTATTTATCCATAAGAGAATAAATAATTATAAAATGGAATTATATCATAAATTATGATAAATAACATGATAAAGAATGGTAGAAATGGATTAAATAGGCGTCAAAAAGTGATAATAATAAGAAAAAATTAGTGGCCCAACATACCCCCAAACTGAATATGTTGCATGTCCTCATGCAACCCCAAAGCCTTTGTATTAACCAATCTATAAGAAATGTTCATCCCAAGTCATGAAAGTGATGGAACAAATGAGTTCTTCCTCAAATAATGAATATTCAATTTTAGCAATGTTGATGAAGGCGTAACAATTTTCACATTAACTTTCAACCATATGTATATGAAGTTGCAACAAAATATGATATAAGTAACGACAAACTTCATTAACCATTTTCTCAAAAACTACAAACCAGATATTGTTGAAATTTGGCAAGAAGAATTCTACTATATTAATGCTCCAAAAATCATATCATTTTGATGCACGGAGCATGAGATATAAGCAAAATGGTTGTAGGTGATAGTGTGCGATTTGTGAAATTTTACAAACTAATTTAACTTGACATTTTCCGGGTTTGTGTATTTTAATGATACCTCTTTGCTGTCCAAAAATCACAAGAATTCAGTTCATAGTTTTAAAGGTATGCAGAAAGCAATTTCTGCACTGTATAAAAATGAAATTGTATGCCTTAAATGAGAAAAAAAAAAGTAGAAAAAATCCATCACGTGTAGAGATTCCTCCCCAAAACTAGATAATTAGCATGCCCTCATGCAATACTAGAAAACAAATTGAGGTGGTTCCTACAATTGTGGTTGAAATCTATGCTTGGTGTAAAACAACTGGAATAAGAGAGGGTTTGAGAATGAATAAGGAGATCGATGCATGATGGCATGATCATAATAAATAAATGAATGAAAGTAACACTCCTTCAAATTGAAAGCTTCTATGTCTCTGAAAAACGGGAAGTGGTAAAGATGTGGAATGAATGATGATACATAATGCTCAATGGATTTTTTGAAATTAAACTGAACTTTTAATAAATCATAAACTTATGCTATTTTACCTCAAGTTTTACCTCTGGAAAAATGTGGAATGGCATGTATGGATTGGTATTTGTTGAAGCTAAGGTTGGCTAAGATGATGCCAAAAGTGATGCAAAAGGTGGAAGCCATGCAAGCACATCACGTCTGCGAGTTGCTCGAGTCTCTTCTGTTAGTTGCAATATTGTGGACTTGCCGTGAATAGAGTTGCCCCCCATACTTGTTGTTCTCCTGTAAACAATTCACTACTTTGTATGCAATTTTCTTGAATCCACGGTTTAGTTTTGAACAATAGATAAGCCGCATGCAAAATTTTCAATCAGAAAAAACCTTTGTATAAATGCAATAATAATATTTTGTAAATCAGCAAGTTATGGCGGAGTTCGGTAGTTATTACAAGCTATTCCATAATGTGTTGGAAATAATACTGAGAGGGGGGGGGGGGGGGGGGGGGGGGGTGAATCAGTATTAGCAAGTCAATAACATTTCATTTCAGATTTATATACGCTACTTTAATTAATCAAATTTGTGTGTATACGCAACTGTTTTTAAGGAAAATAGCGTATACCCTTCAAACTTATAACTTAGTTAATTCATCATATGTTGATCTTTAATCTGTGCATCATAACCATTTAAATAGTAACTAGGTGCAGTAAAAATAGAACAGACAATCACACACATGAACACAATATATAAGGTGGAAACCTAATGTGGGTGAAAACCACCTACTGCAATAGTCTCTATCTTCTTTTAGTAAGAAACTTCTTTTCACAATTGTTGTACTGGTGCAGTCTTATACCAGTACGTAGGCTTCTACTTACAGAAGGATACAACTTTCTCCTGTTCTTCAACTTATCCTAGAAGGGAGCTACAACCCCCTAGCTCTTGTACTAGCTGATGTGTTTACTAGTATGTAGGTGATGGCCTACAAAAGGCTACAACCTTCTCTTTTCTTCCAGGGACCACATTTCATAAATTTTTAGACTAGATCCATCAATAACATCAATCAAACATCAAATATATCTACATCAATCAATCTCCTTTGCACCAACCAAAATTGAATCAATCAATCACTTCTCAGAATGTTGTAACCAAAATATAGTAACAATAACCAGAACCCAAGCTAGAACCCAGAACACTGCAACAACAAACAAAAGTAGCTAAAGCATATTTTATTAGTTATATGCTACTTCAATGTGTTGAACCTGCGTACGTACGCCGTTTTCTCAATGTGAACCTGCGTATATGCTATTTTGATATGCAGAACCAGCGTGTATATGCACCTCTCCTAAAGTGAACCTGCGTACAGATCTGTAGATAATGATTTAAACTTTACAACAATTCCAGACATTAGTTATACCCAGATCATCATATTTACAGATTACAACATGCGTCAGTTATTTAGATAAAAGATCAAAACCACACAAAGATACTTATCTTCAAGCCTTAAGATCTTGACCCATCAATAGAACTTATCCTTCATCAAGCGCTCGTGTTCATCCTTGATTTAGATCCAGCTGTGCACCATAACCCAATAACATGTATTCTAGATCTTGCTCTTTACTAGATATTCAATTCATGAGTGCCTTTTCCTAATGATATTCTCCTCCTTTTATAGTCTTAAGCCTTACTCAATACCATGGTCCAAAACCACTTAGAATCAATACCTTGGACCAAATACCTGGGGTCAACACTTCGGACAAGATACCTTGGATCAATACCATGGACCAAATACCATGAACCAAAACTAAGTTTTCCAACATGTACATGCCTTTCCTTCCATGAAAGTGTGTGTGTATGCTATACGCACCTTTTGGCGTACAAACCCGCGTGTACACATGGCTTGGTCAATGGGGAACTTGCATATACCTCTCTTTCTTCATTCTGTGAGCCTGAACTATGATCTGTCATCTATGTGATTTTCCATCAAGGACAACACCTGTGTCATAGTGCCAAATCTGTATCATAATGCCAACAATCTCCCCCTTTGGACTTGATGGCAACCCTAAGTCACTCTCCCCATTTGTCATCAAGGGAAAAGGGTTATGCTCCCCTTGAGTACATGATGAATTCTCTTATATGATGAAGTGTGATGTCCATGCTCCTCCTGAATATAAGCACGGTCTGCAAAAATATGAATCTATACATACATCATAAATGATATTCCTATCACTAATGACTCATACATATATCCATCTCCCAACCAAGTGGGGATATACCAAGTTTGACTCATCCATCCAACCAAGTGAGTATATACCAAATGTTTATACATGTCAGAACAAGAGCATTACATCATCCATCCCATGCATAGTGGGGAAACAAAATAGGTTGTTTCATGACCTTGACAATAAAAGATATACATGACATAGAGACCAAATATATAAAACAAGACTATGATAGTTATCAGCAGCATCTGTCAATCACCATCCAGACCAGCAAACATGATCTCCCCCTGAACCTGTTCCATCTGAATAAAAAACAACTGTGCATTTGTACCAAGATCTTCTAAGATAATGCCAACAATGCATTACTATAAGTATATGCTCCCCCTGAACCTAAGCCAAATGATCACTGTCAGACCCATATCAGACTCCTTTCATCCACTCTTTTTCTTCAAACCAACATATACATGATTGTATCCACAACAACCGGTGTATGTATGCGGATATGCTTCATGAAACTCGTGTACAACCACTTTTCTCTGAAATAGATAAGTTTTAATAGCAAGATGATGCATCAACTACTCCCAGCTTTTATTTGAGATATTCAAATGTCTCTCTGGGCAGTGGTTTGGTGAATATATCAGCAACCTTTTCTTTGGAGGGAACATACTCCAATTTGACCTTTTGTTCAAGCACTTGTTCACGCAAAAAATAATATTTGATGGGTATGTGCTTCGTCTTGGAATGCATGACTAGATTCTTTGAAATACTGATTGCACTTGTATTATCACATAGAATGGAGATGGGTGGAGTACATGTGATCTGAATGTCATGCAATATTTGCATCATCCAAAGGAGTTGTGTGCAGCAAGATGCAGTAGCCACATATTCCGCTTCAGCTGTAGAAAATGAAATTGAACTTTGTTTCTTGCTGAACCAAGACACTAATCTGGAACGCATATAGAATACACCACCACTAGTGCTTTTTCTGTCATCCATCCTTCCTGCCCATTCTGCATTTGTATATGCATGAAGTGTAAGATCTATATCCCTAGAATACCATAAACCAAAATTTTGAGTTCCCTAAAGATATTTGAAGATCCTTTTGACTGCCTGAAGGTGTGATTCCTTTGGATTTTCTTGGAATCTTCCAACTATTCCCACTGCATGCATGTTGTCTCGTCGGGTACCTGCTAGATAAAGCAAACTGCCAATCATGGATCTGTAGGTTGGTTGATGTACTATTGTTGATTCATCATTTGAGATGAGACTGCATCCTGTTATCATGGGGGTACATACTGGTTTAGAATCTTCCATGCCATATTTTTTCATGATCTGCTTGAGATACTTGGTTTGTGATAGAAAAATACCATCCTTATTTTGTTGAACTTGTAGGCCAAGAAAATATGTGAGCTCACCAATCATGGACATTTCAAATCCTTGCTGCATTACCAAAGCAAATTTTTGACTCATGGTTTCTTCATTGCTACCAAAAATGATATCATCAACATAGACAAGTATTAGCAATTTATCATTATCAATGTTTGTATATAGATTTCTATCAGCTGATCCTTTTGAAAAACCTTGTGGATGGAGGTATTTGTCAAGACGGTAATATCAGGCCCTTGGAGCCTGTTTTAGACCATAGAGAGCCTTTCTGAGTCGGCATACAAGTTTTGGATAATTCCAAGGATGAATCTATCTGGTTGCTCAATATATACTTCTTCTTCTAAGTCTCCATTAAGAAAGGAATATTTTACATCCATTTGGTATACTTTGAATTTCTGAAAGCTAGAAAGAGCAAGGAACATTCTTATGGCTTCAAGTCTAGCAACAGGTGCAAAATTTCTTCAAAATCTATACCTTCTTGTTGAGCATATCACTTACAAACAAGTCTGGCCTTGTTCCTGATAACTTCACCATTTTCATTTAGCTTGTTTTTAAATATCCATTTGGTTCCTATGATATTCTTATCATGAGGCCTAGGAACTAATTCCCAAGTATTATTCTTTTAAATTTTCTCAAGTTCTTAATTCATGGCCTTGACCCAACGTTCATCTTTGCATGCTTCATTTACATTTTGAGGTTTGATGGAGGAAAGCATTGCTAGATAGCTTGAAGCTTCTGTAATAGTTCTTCTTGTCTGCACACCTACCTCTTTCTGTCCCAAAATTTGAATCTTTGGATGATTTTTATGAACATACCTGGTTGGAGTCTTTTCTTCTGCCGTTATTTGTTCTTCTAGTGCTTCATTAGTTTCTTCTTCTTCAGAATTAGTCTGATTTGATGGAAGGATAATCCTCATCTTCTTCACAATCTTTGATTTTACCTGCTTTGGATTTTTGCCTGCTTCATCAACCACAAAATCAATACTTTCAATAATTTTCCCAAGTATTTTATTATAACATTTATATCCTTTACTTCGGGAAGAGTAACCAAGGAGAATGCCTTCATCTGATCTAGGTTCAAACTAGCCAAGTTTTTCATCAATCCTTTTGATGTAACATTCGCTTCCAAAAACTTTGAAGTATTTTACAATAGGAGTCTTACCATACCAAAGTTCATGTGGAGTTTGAGTTTTGTTTACCTGAACGTTTGTTTTTTTGAGGATAGTGATGGCAGCGAATGCAGCTTCACCCCATAAGGTTGCAAGAGTTCTAGACTCATCTAGCATGGCATGAGCCATTTCTTGAATAGTTCTATTCATCCTTTCTACCACTCCATTTTGCTAAGGAGTCCTTGCGGTGGAGAATTCTCTTTTTATTCCATGTTCTTCACAAAAGTTGAAGAATTCATTCAATGTAAATTCTCCTCCTCAATCAGATCTGAGGCATTTGATTTTGCGATCTGATTTATTTTCAACCAAAGCTTTGAAGGCCTTGAACTTTTCAAATGCTTCATATTTATGCTTTATAAGTCTTATCCAACACATTCTGGAAAAATCGTCAATGAACAATATAAAGTATTCTTCTCCACGAGGTGACTTTTTCCTTGATGGACCACATAAATCAGTGTAAACAAGTTTAAGAGGCTTACTAGCTGATCCTTCCTTCTTAGGGAAATGTGCTCTGGTTTTCTTACCAAATTGACATGATTTTCATATTGTATTTTCTAGAATGCTGATATTAGGAAGATCACGAACAGCCTGGAATTTGCATGCTTTCCTTATTTGTGGGAAGCTTAGATGCCCCAATCTTCTGTGTCATAGCCAGTGTTCATCATTTCTACTTAGATAACATTGTTGTTGTCCTCCTTTGAGTATGTATAAGTTGTTTGGAGTTCTTATGCCTTTGATCGCAGTTTCTCCTGTATCAAGCTCACGAACAACACATCCATTTGATTGAAATACTACTTCATTTGCTTGATCACACATTTGACTGACACTCAATAGGTTATGCTTTAGACCATCAACATACATAACATTCCCAGCTCTAACCTTTTCTTTTAAGAGAACAAAACCTTTACAATTTATGACAGCAGGAGTGTCATTTCCAAATGAGACCTTCTTTTGCTTTTCTAAGGCATTGTATGACTGAAGTTTTTCTTTATCACCTGTCATGTGTTTCAGGCATCCACTATCAATGTACCACCGATTTTCTTGTCCTTCTACATACAAGGCTATACCACATCTTTATGTTTGTGGTTATTTCTTTCTCCATATTTTGGGACTCAATGAAGTTTTCTCCTTCTGAGATGTTTCCTGAAATTTACTCTTTCATTCAGAATCTTCATGACCGAAGTTGTTATAGATAGAGCATTCTATTTCATTTTCAAGAAGCGAAAAGTTATTGTAGGTCCTTTTCATGATCCCTGTCACATTACTTTGATTTCGTGCTTCTCTAGTCATGATGGTCTTGTAGGAAACACATCGAGTAGCTTTGTGTCCAAAGTTATGACGTGAAAAACATTGGCCATTAAAGAAGTTCCTGTGATTATTGAATCTACTGACCTGGTGATTGTAGTTTCCATTGACATTCATTCTTGAAGAAAATTGAGTATGATTTACCTGAGGTTGGTTGTAACTTCTGTTCATCCTTGAAGTAGATTGAACCCAATTTACTTGGTGAACTACTTTATGCCTTTGCTGACGATTGTCAAATTGTTCACTGCTCTTTGCTGCATCAAGATAGCTTTTAATGGAGGTTGATTGCTTTTGTGCTTGAGATGCTTCTTCAGTATATCCAAGACTTGTCTTTATCAGAGGAGAACACTGCACTTTGATAATTTCATCTAAAGTTTCTGATCCTTTAGCAAATCTAAGATTGAGAGCTTTTATTTTCTCAACATCTTTCCTTAGACCCACAATTTCACATTCTAGATTTTCATTGTGTTTTTCTCTTTCAGCAAGTTGGAATGTCAGAGTATCTATAATCATATCCTTTTCTTCTAAACATATTTTGAGTTTAGAGATTTCTTCATAAATATTATCTTCATCTAAAGCATCCAAGAAATCATCATCTTCAAAAGCCATCAGAAGTCTATAGTCATTATTATCTTCATCACTATTTGATAAACCATTGCCATCTTCATGCATGTAGTAGCTCTTCTTACTTACACTTTGTTTTCTATTCCATTTTTCTGATTCCTTACCTTTGTCAAGCTTATCTTTATGAGGAAATTTGGTAGCATAGTGACTGACTCTTCCACAAGAAAAACATTTGAAAGGTAGTTTACCTCTGAATCTTCCAGAAACCCGTTGAAGGTTCTTGACAAAGTTTGTTGCTTCCTCTTATTCTAAAATATGTCCTGATTCATTGAGTTCTTCTCTTCCTGAAGCTTTGAATGCGACTTCTCTCATGTTTGATGGACCTCCTTTTCTCATTTCAAAAGTAGTTAAGATTCTGTGCAGCTGTGTCATAGTGATGCTCTGAAGATCTTGCTTTTCTTCTATGGCAGAAACTTTTGATTCAAACTTAATAGACAAGGATCATAAAACCTTTTCAACTAAAGTAACTTCTTTTATCTCTTCACCCAAGTTCTTCATGCAATTAACAATCTCATCTGTACATAAGAAGTAATTAACTATACTTTCATCATTGTGCATTTTGAGAGTTTCATATTGAATTCTGAGAGATTGCAGTTTTGCACATTTTACCTGATTGTCTCTTTCATAGCTTAGAACGATCTTGTCCCATATTTATTTGGCGGTTTTGAGCTGCATAACTTTGACAAATTCTAGTTGTGACAGACTCCTGAATAATGTATTGATAGCCTTGGCATTGGTTTCATATTTCTTTTTACCTACTGTATCTGTAGGAATTGCTGATGGAAATGTGTATCCTCCTTCCACAATTTCCCAGACATCTATTCCAAGAGATTTAAGATAGGCTGTGGTTCTTACCTTCCAATAAACGAAGTTGCTCCCATCAAATATTGGTGGTCTAATGGATCCCTCTCTTTCATAGTTACTCATGATGATAGATCTTCCTTCAAGCGATCAAGCTTCTTTTGAAGGACCTGCTCTGATACCAGTTGTTGGAAATAATACTGAGGGGGGGGGGGGGAATCAGTATTAACAAGTCAATAATATTTCATTTCAGATTTATATATGCTACTTCAGTTAATCAAACTTGCATGTATATGCAACTGTATTTAAGGCAACTAGCATATACCTTCAAACTTATAACTTAGTTAATTCATCATATGTTGATCTTTAATCTGTGCATCAGAACCATTTAAACAGTAACCAGGTGCAATAAAAATAGAACAGACAATCACACACATGAACACAAGATATAAGGTGGAAACCAAATGTGGGTGAAAACTACCCGCTGCAATCGTCTCTATCTTCTTTTAATAAGAAACTTCTTTTTACAATTTTTGTACTGGTGCAATCTAGCACACAGGCTTCTACCTGCATAAGGCTACAACCTTCTCTCGTTCTCCAGCTTCTCCTGGATACAACCCCCTAGCTCTTGTACTAGCTGATGTGTTTACTAGTACGTAGGTGCTGGCCTACGAAAGGCTACAACCTTCTCTTTTCTTACAGGGACCACATTTCATAAATTTTCAGACTGAATCCATCAATAACATCAATCAAACATCAAATATATTTGCATCAATCAATCTCCTTTGCACCAACCAAAATTGAATCAATCAATTACTTCTCAGAATGTTATAAACAGAATATAGTAACAATAACTAGAACCCAAGCTAGAACCTAGAACACTGCAACAACAAACAGAAGTAGCTAAAGCATATTTTATTAGGTATACGCTACTTCAATGTGTCAAACCTGCGTACATACGCCATTTTCTCAAGGCGAACCTACGTATACATTGTTTTGATATGCAGAACCAACATGTGTACGCGCCTCTGCTAAAGTGAACTTGCATACAGATCTGTAAATGATGATTTAAACTTTACAACAATTCCAGACATCAGTTATACCCAGATCATCATATTTACATATTACAACATGCGCTAGTTATTCAGATAAAATATCAAAGCCACACAAAGATACTTATCTTCAAGCCTTAAGATCTTGACCCATCAATAGAACTTATCCTTCATCACACACTCAGGTTCATCCTTGATTCAGGTCCACCTGTGCACCATAACCCAATAACCTATATTCTAGATCTTGTTCTTCATTAGATATTCAATTCATGAGTGCCTTTGCCTAATGATCTTCTCCTCCTTTTATATTCTTAGGTATTACTTAATACCATGGTCCAAAACCACTTAGAATCAATACCTTGGACCAAATACATGGGGTCAACACTTCGGACAAGATACCTTGGACCAATACCATGGATCAAAATACCATGGACCAAATACCACAGACCAAAACTAAGTTTTCCAACATGTACGTGCCTTTAATTCCGTGAAAGTGCGTGTGTACGCTATACGCGCCTTTTGGTCTGCGAACCCGCGTGTATTCCCCGTTGACCAAGCCGCGTGTACACGCGTCTTGGTCAACGGGGAACCTGCATATACCTCTCTTTCTTCATCCTGTGAGCCTGAACTGTGATCTGTCATTTGTGTGAGTTGCCATCAAGGACAACACCTATGTCATAGTGCCAAATTTGTATCATAATGCCAACATAATGCATATCTTCCCCCCCCTCAAATTAGAAAAGGGCGTCCATGACAATAAAGCATAGGAAAAAGGGAAAGGACATTGAGAATTCATAAATGCAGGCGACCAATCGAATAAAAGTGGCGTAAAATACGACAAAGGAAATTAAAGCATTACACATCAAAAGATTTGTAATACCAAAAAAATAATAAAACATATATTAGATCATTATGTAAATAGATATTTACCTTAGGTGGAAAAGTGATGAATGCATGACTGGTGATAAATGTTAATGACTGGTGGTAGAGTGATTGGACAATAATGATAGAATGCATATAAAGATATAGTTTACCATGCATGTTGGCTAATTGAATTAGAAATGTTTTTCAAATGGTAAATTCTCCTTTAGAAATGAATCCATAGGGGGTAATGGGATAGAGAGTATTTGGCAGTGTAACATAGTACTTCAATAACACAAGTAAAGCCATTGCTACCAGAAGGCATTCGTAGCCTCAACAGGGTTTCTTTTTAACCCCAAAAATAAGCCAGAGTCCTCCACTTAGTATTTAGATGGTTTACTATTTTTTATTTCTATAAAAAGACCACTATGTTGGCATGGTAACCAGATAATCATAGTGTCATTCACTAGGATATAACAAAGTGATCAGGCTAGCTCATGATGAGACCCCCTGTCCTTCTGTTGATGCCCCGAAAATCGTTGTATCAACATTGGGGGATAACCACCCAGTCCGGACCTTAATACAGCTCCTTTTCCATTTGGGATGGTGGCTCCGACTGGATATAATGGGACCAGTTTCCCAATAATGAATAAAAGGGGTGGATGAACGATTGGTTATCTAATCTAATGATAGTCGAATAACTTAATCTATCAGCAAAAATAAAAGAACTATTGCTAATCCCGGGAACTATTATTCTTTGGAAATGTAGCATTTGATGATCTTCGTCTATTGACAGACATATAGATGACTATCAAATAAACATAGATATTTATTCATTCAAAGATTACTTTATTTAAATAGTTAAACAAAGTGATTAACACGATATTGCTACACTTATCATTTATATCATCGATACATACATGATTAGAAGAAAAGCATACTGTAAACATCCAATAGTGGAAGGAATAAAGAATGTTGTTAAAACACATATATATATCCGATAATAGCAAGAGTGATCAAATGACAATTTATATAAAAAGAATGAGTTCAGACATAGATAATAGTACCATATGAGCTGCTAATCACTCCCAATATCAATTGCTATCTGAAATTATTCTTCCAACGCAGAAATACTTTTAAACAAAGACAGTAGTGCACATTCGCATAAAAGCTTCTTTGTCAAAATCAGAATGATTGGTCCAGTTTTATAAAAGAATATCCCTGAAGTACAATAGTGCAACTTCAGGTTTTAAGTCATATACAAAACTTTACGACCCTTTCTAAATACATGAAAGGGTCTATAAATACTAAACTAAGCTAAATATCTATGAAACTAAAATCCTACTTAATTGGTATCAATTGATTTTGAATATCTCCTTCACAACAATCTGGCAGTTGGCAGCATGAATCATCATTCAGGCTGTTTGCCTTTAAACCTGAGCTGACATATCGCAAGCATTGGCTCCACTTCGGGTGGTCTGTTGAGGCAAGAATTGAGTTGGGCGGCATAGGTGGCATCCTGAATATCGGGAATGATATACCCGATTGCATCTGTAAGGCATTTGATGGTGGCTCTCTGGCTGTGCGGTTTGACTAAAAAGAACCAATAGGTGTCCCATGTCAAACTGTTAATTCCTGCGATTAATCTTCCATTTTTCTCTAGTTCCGGATAACATGATTGCTCGAATGTTTTAGCTGCTGTAAATTTACCTGGAGTACATTGAGAGATCATGTTAGATAAGTAAAGAGTATTATTAACCAATTCAACCAAATTACTAGTGGTTGATTTTCATCTTGAAATTTCTCTCTCTGCTTTCATTAACTGGGACTGCCATTCTGTAAATAATATCTCTTTATGCGATTCTAAAATCTTTAGTAAATTAGCCACCTGTCCCTGATCAGTATCTTTCCATTCAAGAAAATTGGTTAATGTTTCATCGTCTTGATCCAAGTCTGTTCTAGCTTTTTCCGATTTCTCACTTATTGATGTCGTTAAATCGCATAATGGTTCCGCCTGGGTGATTTGTTGACATAAAAGCTTTATCTGAGTTATCAATGCCTTGTTTATCTGTAATGCTTCTACTCTGAATTCATCTATCTGTGGAAGTTTCTTTGTTTTCTCTAGTTGGGTTGATAGTTGAGCAATCTGCTCATCTTTTCACTTCAGCATTTGTTCATTCACTACTTCTAGTTGTGCCAATGCCTCAGACAACTCTTTCTTCTTTTGAACTGCGCTGTCATCAATCCTCTGTTTCTCTTCCTGCAATTGTTTAGTCAATTGATTATTTATTTGTTGTTGTATTACCAATTGTTGTTCTGCCTGCTCCGCCTTTTGTTGTGCTTCTGATAGTTGCGCTTGCAGTGAAAAGATCTCCTGGTCTTTTGTTTTCAATAAAATGCTTACCTCTGATGCCTTGTCTATTGTTGCTGCCGAATAGGCTCCAGCATATTGTGATAGTTTTGTTAGATCATCAGAGGGGTCAAATTCCTCTTTCCAAAGCACATTGCCCGTCACTGTGTGTTCTAGGAATAGGGAAGGTTGATCAGTCCTTCTCCTCTTCCTTTGTCATTTTACCACAGCTTTGTGTCTTGGGCTATAGAAGACATCTAAGGGAGGAATTTCTTCTATTTGCAAAATAACCTGATCAGAAGGATCCTTTGGGATTAACTCTACTTCTTTCGAACTGGGTAGTGTTAGACTCTGTCTTGTATGTCAGTGTGAGATTGATTCTTCTTCAAAACCCTGTTTTGAAGAAGAAATCATTAAATGTGTTTTTTTTTAGAATACATATCAAATTTTCCAGCTCTTCAAATGGCAGCGGTTTCATCAGCTCCTATCCCTGCAAGCAGACAAAGAAAAAGCCCTTATTCAAAATCAGCGAATTTAAAAAGGGAATTAGAAAACAGAGTTTGTAATGTGCAAATATGGACAAATATGGAAGGCGCCCACTTCTAATGATTGCTGTAGGAGGAATGTGCATAAGCTGCTTCATTATTGGATCATTCTACATACAGGGACATTTTGATGGGTCTTCTCTTCTACTACTTGCAAGAAAATTATCATTAATTGGTCTTGTGGGTTATATTGCAACATTTTCAATGGGCATGGGTGGAATTCCATGGGTCATAATGTCTTAATATGAAGCGTATTGCTGGCAGTCTGGTTTTTCTCACAGCTTGGTTTGGTTCATGGATTGTCACCCTCACTTTTAATTCTCTCTTTTCTTGGAAGTTCTACAGCTTCCTTCTTTATATTTTGCATATGGCTTTTCTTAGGTTCATATCATCGCACTCTGTGGCATCCAAAGATCGTATATAATCTCTGTACCTGTGGCTTGTATCTATGATTATAATGGTTCGATTTGTTCAGAATCACAACTTATTGAGGTGTTAGAAGTCCTGTATGAGCAGTATACACCATATTTGACTTACTGTAAGTATTCTGATTTATCTCAAAACACAGGGAAATGCTCATGAGAATCAATTATGGAAGTTGTTTTAGAAACTGTTCCTTTGTATGTCGGAGTGGATTCTGTATTAGTTTTCCAGGGTTTGTGCCTAAGCAGGTTGATGAACTTCATGGAGCATCTGATTTTACGTGATGAGGAAGAAATTGAGAAGAAACTTGATGAGAATCGTTGGTCTTCAAACTTAGATGCACTTAGCTGGTTTATTGTGGATCGTGTATACATTGGTGGTTTTCCAGAGCCAGGGGGGGCATTAAAGCCTTAGAATTTTCGTTGTCCATGCTGCAGCTTGCCAACAAAGATGGTCGTGTTGAAGAAGCAATGCCAATTGGCAAAAGCATTCTCTCTCTAACAAGAGGAAGCAAACCAATAGAAGTATATGTACAAGCTTGATTGAAAAACACAAATCGCATGATAATGTATTGCTTTTCACCTTCATTCTTAAGTTCCATTGGTGAGGATGACATACTTTCACATATGAGCTTACATCTTGAACTTAAAAGAAATGCAGCTGGTGTTCCAACTACAGATTCTTCTGGAGTCAATACATGCACAGTTCTACAGTTATTGATTGCTCACAAAAGGCTAATATTCTGCCCAAACAATTCAAATACTGATCTTATTTGCTGTCTTTGTGTGAACTTGATTTCATTGCTTTGGGATCAAAGACAAAATGCAAAAAACATGGCCGTTGATATTATCAGGTATCTATTGTTAAATCGTCGTGCTGCTTTGGAGGAACTACTGGTCTCGAAACCAAACCAGGGACAACCATTGGATATCTTACATGGAGGCTTTGATAAGTTGTTAGGAAATAATCAAACAGAATTCTATGAGTGGCTCGATGCTTCTAAACAAAGCATTTGTAAGGTCTTGGAACAATATGCTGCAATTATGTGGATGCAATATATAGCAGGTGCGGTAAAATTTCCTGGGGTACAAACAAAAGGCATAGAGGCTCGTCCGAAGAGAGAAAAGATGTGGAGGACACGTGAAAATATGAAAGTAGATTCCAGACACTGGGAACAATTCACTGAACGTAGGTGTGCCTTGGAATTGGTGCATGAAGCAATGTCTACAGAATTGATAGTTTTGCGGCAGAACAAATATGGATGGATCCTTCATGCTGAAAGTGAATGGCAGAGTCATATTCAACTGCTTGTACATGAACGTGGAATATGGCCTATGAATAAATCTTCTGTGAATCAAGAACCTGAGTGGTAGCTCTACCCTATTGAAGGACCCTTTCGTGTACATAAATAGCTTGAACGATTGAAGGTAAAAGTAGACACAATCGGGAATGCGCTTGAAAATTTTCAAGAAGACAGGATATTTCCAGCTGAAAAGACTGGATTTGGCATGGATATGAGTGATCCTGATTATGATTCATTTTTCCATCTCTTATCTGCTGGTGGTGCCAATCAAAAACAGTTAAGTTATACTGGTAGAGAGGAAGAGGAATACTTTTATGATGAAGCAGAGGAGTTCAAAGATGGGGATTCAATTTCTGATCCAGTTGGGTGGAGTGATGATCAGCACAACAGTGCTAATGATGCAAGCTTACATTCTGCTCTTGACACTGGTGGCAAATCAAGTACAATGTCACTACATATAATAGATGGAGTACATGAAATGTCTAAACCTGGTTCAACTAGACGTCTTCGTCACAGAAAATTGACAATGTGAGGTATGCAGATGATAAATCAGAAAGAGAAGTCCCTGATAATGGCGAGTATTTGATTAGGCCTTATTTAGAACCTGGTGAAAAGATAAGGTTTCGGTACAATTGTGAGCGTGTTGTTGGACTTGACAAACATGACGGGATTTTTCTCATAGGTAAATTTTGCCTATATGCATTGAAAACTTTTACATTGATGAATCAGGGCGTATTAGTGAGAAAGCTTTTGAGGCTGAACTGTCGGTGATAGACCAGGCCTTGGGTGTCAAAAACAGTGTTGTGGGAAGTATTGATTTACAGTCTAAGGCTTATGCTTCTTGGGAAGAAACTTCCCAAGTGTGGACTGGAGGTTGTGAGCATTAAAGAGGAGATGACTGAACCTTGTTTCCATTTATCAAAGGGCAGAAGTTTTGTTCAAAACTATTTTTATTAAAATCGGTTTTATGGAAAATGTAACTTGGCAACGAAAGGTGAAAAGTAAAGACATCGACCACAACAGAAAAAAAGGAACCGATCTCCTACTAATGACTTCAGTTGATGATTCAACGGGATCTGCGCTCCAGTTTGTCGACCATCAGAGGATTTTTAGAGGGACGCTGTTCTATTTTAGAATAGATGAAATGCTCTTTTCTATTTTTGTAACTGCATGTGAAACAACGCCCCTGTTTTGGGGTCGATTTTTTTTTCCCTTAGCAACATTTATTTAATGTATCAAAAATCATTTGTAACGTGTGAGAGGGGAGAGAGTTCTGAGCGCTGGTGGAGAACAGAGAGCTTCATTGTACAGTCTTTGACATAGATTTTAATTAAAAAATGCAACTCTGACCCCTGAGATTCATGTGGTTTGAGATTTGACATTTGTGTTCTCTTTTGTTTCATATGTAGCCTATTATGTATTCATTTCATTTCATAATCGTTTCAATTTGAACAAATGAAGTGTTAAGGTAAAATTCATAATTTATATGCTCTGCCTTTAAGTTTGTTCATATTTAATGTTTTCTTCTCTTTGACAAGGATTCATCTTCTATGCCCTTGTCAGCGCTGTTAGCGCTTGGAATTCACCTAGGCTGAGATAGACAAACTCTCAAGGCTACATCAAACCATTTCACCTCATAGCTAGCCCTACGAGGTATGAGAAGGCTCTCTCGGGTCAGATTCGGTAGATCTTTCAATATGATAAGCTGACCAATTAGGATCAAAGATATTAGGCTAGTAAATTGATAAGGGGGGTTGATTTAAAGATTTTTGGTTTTTTGGTGGAAATTGGAGGGAGTGCAATTTAGGGTGCGGGGATTGAGCACAGTTTTTGCAGGGGGATCTTTGGGGCAAGGTAGGAGTGAGCATTGATGCCTTAATC